>VXAC01000152.1:824825-932612 GCA_013399225.1 Rhipidura dahli
TTTTTTTTGTTAGGGGAGTGTTGATTTGATTAAACCAAACTCTTGTGTAGAGATATTGCTTTGGTGACAGCTATATTGAAAAGTTTTGCTTTGATAAGATCAGGGACCTTTGCTTCAATTTTATTTCAATTTTTATTATATTGCATAATTTTGACATAATTTAAAAGGGTATTATAACAAATGAGAATGCAATTACTTTATAAGGATAACAAAGTCAAAACAAAAAAATTTGATCTCTGAAGGAGAGTGTTCATCTTTGTCAAATGAAGACACTCACTTCACAAGTGTCAATTCAAGTTTTTGGACCAGAATTTTTTGTCATTTTTGTCTTCTGGGAAAACTTCGAAATATTGGCAACAAAAAAGTGATGGAAAATCCCAATTCTTGCATCTCCTTATGGCATTAAAATGCCCATTCTAATCTGGCTTCACAAATAATTATTCACATGAGCAGAGTGTTGAGGGCTGGGTTTGGGTTTAGGCTATTTCTGTTTGCAGTGCCCTAGGCAGAGAGGGCCAGGAGTTGGACTGGACAGTCCTTGTGGGTCCCTTGCAGCTCAGGGATTGTGTGTTTCTTGTTCTTCTCTGAGGAATGGAGCAGCAGCTTTTTGTTCCAATTCCCATCTCACTGCCACTGTCGAGCTCTGCTGCACTGCCTTGCAGCTCGCCCCTTGCTGCTGTCAGATACTTCTGCTTCCAGGAAAGCCAGGCTGCACAGCCCCTGCAGAGCCAAAAAATGCCTCCCCTGGCAAAAGTGCTGTGGTTAATTTAAAGCAAGACTTGTTTTGGTGGTTTTTTGGTTTTTTGTTTTTTTTTTTTTTCCTGTTGCTGTTGTTTTGTTTTTTTTTTCTCAACAAATTGCCTAATAAGAGGGCAAATATTAATCACATGTCTGGAAAAAGTTTGTTTTGATCTCTGTTTCTGCTTTTCCAGCTTTGAAGAACAGAGCCTTTTCTTAAACATTTTCCTGGTAATAGAATTAGGACATAATTCCTAGAAGACAAATCTTGGCAGGTATGAAGTGTATAATACCTATCCTTGACTGAACCTACAGCCTAGCCTAACACTTCCCACATTTTCCTGGTTCAAAGTGAGCTTGATCTTGTGCTGAAGGAAATTATTCTCTTTGCTTGAGCCCTCTTGAATATTTCACAGTAAGAAGGATGTGATCCATTACTTCAGGAGCCCTCATTATGTGCAGCTGTGGGATGCTCATCTTTTTTCTTTATCTGCTCGGCTGGAAAACTTGGATACCTTGTTTTACTAAACAAAATCAAGATCAGGGATGTTAAAAATAGATTGACTTATTGAACTTGATAGAATAATCATTTTCTTGTCACCAGCTTTCGCTTTTCTTTGCTGAAATAAGATTAGCAGAGATTAAAGCTATTTATTTTGGCGGTATAGCATTCTGGTCAGGGAAGCTGTGATGGGTTTTTCTTTAGAAGGATCTTCATATTTAAAGAATTTGCAAACCCTCATTTCTTTTGAGGGTTGTTTGTTTCTTTAACTGCTCCTCTTGCCTGCAATTACTCTTTTCCAAGAAAATACTTGGTGGAAACACCCAAGTATCTTCTGCATTTGTTACGTGTTGTTCTGTTGAGGCGACAATGTTCTTTCTGATACAAAGCCATGCAAATGAGACGTGAATTTTTCACTGCCTTAATAAGGGATGGTTTGTCTAAGGATTCTCCTAATACTCACTTTGTGAAAGGAGTAAGTGCTAACCTTCATTGACCTTTATGAAATAGAGTGAGGGCCTGGCCTAGTAAAGCATTAAGCCATGCACTTAAATACATTCCTAGTCAGTAAAACACTTGCTAAACTAACACTTGTGTGTTAGCTAAGTTTGAGTTAAAAATGAGTCCAGGCCAGACGTCTGTGGCACAACCATCCCAGTGCTAGTGCCACCAAAGAGCTAGTGGGCTGAAGAGACCTGCCTGGGGTTGGGGGNCTGAGTGTTCATCAGTAGGATTTCATTTCTGCTAGAAAGAACACTATCTTGGTGCTCCCTGTTTTAAGGTCAGTCATTCACTTTTCAGGAACGTGTTGGGTGAATGTGGCAAGGTTTTGGGAGCACAGGCTGGAATTTCTGTTCTTCATAAGGCTCCCACATCTCCCTTGCACCTCTCCCTTCAAACTCTCTCTCTCGTACTTTTTACTTTAAAAGAAGAGCCAGGTTTCGATTTCTCAAAATTTCTTGTATCCTTGATTACAGGTGGATAATATTTCATTTCTCCTGAGAGGTTTAAATGAGTCACAAGGCATTGAAGTTAAAAACTGGGAAGTGCAAACACACAATGTTCTACATAAAGTCTCGCCCACAAACCTCGTGTAAACCTTCCCTCTGCTTTACAGACAGTGCCTGGCTCCCTGTGCATCGCCTCTTCCTCGAGCCCACAGCAGGGAGAAGCAGGATTCCTCTGGATTTGCCCTGCTTTGTTCGGATTTTGAACGAGCTCTTTCGATGCCATCTGCAATGTGGGAGCGGCTCTGCTCTGTAATTCCAGAGCTTCTCGACTAGGGGTCAGTAACACATCAAAGAACAGGAGCCTGAAAACCAGAAACTCTGGGATATTAGCTGTCACTGAACATTTCATTTTGCATTTGAAATAAAGACTTGTGATTTGATTAATCATCAGCAGCTATAAGTCATACAGCTATCGGATAAGAGTAGTGGAATGTTTCTATTCTCAATTTTTTAAATTATTTTTTGGTATTAGAATCATGTTGGAAGTAGTGCTTACAAATTTTAAATAATAAGAAATATTATCCCCCTTTTCATATCACTTGGTCTTATGTAGTAAATTGGAAATTTTGGTGTGATATGTAGTTTAGAAAATAAATCTGATTTTTAGAAATTTTTACTGCTAATTCTTGATATAGTCACTTTATCTTCATTGGCATTTTCTCCTCACAGGGCTAGCTAATTAGCTTGGAAGAGAAAATCAGTGCCTGAAGCAGAGGTAGTTAAAATTAGATTATAGATAAGCTCAGAGTCCTCTTTTTTGTGTCCTTACAACTTCAAGTGTAGAATACATCAGTCACTATTTAATAAAGGGCAGGTTTAGGAATGAGTAAAGGAAAAAGAGGCATTTGTTTGTTTCAATTTACTTTAAAAATAACCCTTGTTATTCTGTAATCATTCAATTATATTCTTTTTTTTTTCCATGCTGAACACTTTCTGCTCAGTGGTATAGGAATTGGTGAACTGGGCAATTAAAAGCAATTTATGGAGTAGCTCTTTCTCATCCAGACACATTTCTTTAAAGTATGTCTTAAGTTGTGCTGCCATTTTAATAGCAAGTTGGTCAAATACATGCTCTGAATAATTTCTTTGTAAAAGCAGGCACAAAGGATTCTGTTTGTATTCTTTGAGTATGCCCTATCCTGAAAATACTAATTTCCTTTATCACGACTAATGCCATTACAGAGTGGTTTTGCTGGGTCAGTTTGTTCAGTTGTGTTCATGACTGTGATCAGTGTGCTCATCTACAGCTAAAATGCTGATTCCTGTTTAAATATTGCACCCCTAAGAGATGTGCTCTAAGTCTTTATGAAGGAGAAATCTCTGTTTTCCAGCATTTTTGTGCCAGTTAAGTCAGGGTCTTTCCCCCTGCAGAAAGAAACCTAGACCAAGGCATTTCAAATTGTCTTGTTATTCAAGTCCTGTTTCCTCCCCTCACACCACTTTTACAAGATACATTATGATTTATGCTACAGTTAGTAAGAGTGGAACCAAAAGTAGTATTCCAAAAAAGTACCATCTGTATGGATAAGTTCATAGGGAACCTGTTGAATAGTGAGAATATAAAGTCATGTTTGCATTAAAAAACTCCCAGTATATCTTGAACTGAAAATTTAAGGAAATAAAACCAGGTGAATGGGGCTCTTGTTGTGAGCTGAAAACACAGCTACCTCTTGTGCTGGAGCAGCAAAATGCATTAATATAAAAGTGACTGGTTTTAAGAAATGATTATGCCTTAGAAATGTTATATGCAGGACATGGAGATGAGTTTGAGGGATGGTATTTAGCTTTCTAAGGGTGTTATTAATAACAGTTACATTTACAGTGGGGACCAGGCTGTAAAGATGTGTCCTTTTCCTCATTTCTCTTGCCAGGCAGCCTTTGGGCTGCACAGCACTTTCACTCCTGTGGCCAGCATGCACGGCCATGGTTTCTGTGTCCTGGTCAGTAACCCTGACCCACTTGGTGCAATACCAGCACCTCACTATTTAGCACCAGCAAGGCAAAAAGATCTTCACAGCCAGCAGTCACTGACTGGGGGCTGAACAGTTTAAGTGCTTTTAAAAGCCCAGGGCAGTCATCTCTTCAGGTCTGGCATCTCTGTTTCTGGAGCCTGTACACTGGCCGAGTGCTCCCCTGAAGCCTGCCAGCTCCAGAGTGAATGGTGACAGCCCATCATCATCAGTCACACCCTGTCACTGTAGCAGGTTTAAAATGGAAACCCAAGCTTGGGGGTAGAGTAGAGGACTCTCATGCCTTTGATCATTGAATGAGTTGGGGAAATGAAATATAATGGGAACTCTGCTTTTTTTTTAGCCTCTCTCATAAAGTAAATCAAGTTCTCTGCTTGTGTGACTGCATGAAAGCCACTGGGATTAGCAGATTTGCATTGTTTCACTCAAATGACAGAGGTAGATTTCTAGTTTAAGTGGTGCTGTGGTTTGGGTTTTTTCCTAGAAAATGTTCAGTGCCAGACACCATGCAAACCATTGAGGGGGGAGGTTTGAGCTGTGGCTGAGCCAGCTGCCAACAGCAGGGACTGTCCCACCTCCGAGCTGCCGTTCACAGCTGGCTGGCTCTGCCCTTCTCTTGGTGCATGTCTGCTTCCCTGGAAACCAGTTCAGCTTGATAACCCAACAAGAAACACTTTTTTTTTCCCCCCCTTCCTCCTGTTAACTGAGCTCACCAATAAGTCAGAGTAGGGCCAGAGCCAGAGCAGGAGGGAGTGAGTGGTCTAAGACACATCTCCTGCCCTGCAGAACGTGGCACCTGTGTGAAAAAGATGGATCAAAGCAATGCAATTGCCTTCCCTTTCCTAGCAATGTGTCTGAACTTTTCCAGTGGCCTTGCAAGGAGTGTGGTAGTTGTATGGAGGCAGCAGTGCAGTTAGGGATGTGCATTAGTATTTTGTTGCAGGGTGAAGGTGGTAGCCTGGCCAGGTTTCAGAAGTGGATGAGTAGCAGGTGGGAACTGGATGAGCTATTGATGTAGTGATACTCTCACTTTCCAAAGTGGACAGCATCAAGATCCAAAACCAGATGTTTTTGTCAGGTGTAAAAGACCATTTGAACACTGCTGCTTTAGCATATTACTGGTGACTTGGATAGCAACTGAAAAAAATTAATAATATTCCCATTGGGATATTGCTTTATCTTGTGTTGTTCTGAAGATTATTTTTTGTACAGTATGGTTTTTATCATTATGGATCTATAGTCCAATCAGAAAATGATAAAGTTGTACAACATTAGCAGACTACTAAGCCAATGTTTGCTTTAGGGGGAATGAGTTGTTCCACCTCCAGGTGGAATCTCTAGGTTGGAATTTAGGAGATTTCTTCTCCTTTTCCCTGGAACTCTCCAATCTGCTCTTACAGTCCACTGCCTTGGACTAACAGAAGAGGTCTTTTAGCTCTGTGGTAGTACACTGTTTCAGAAAGCCCAGCTTTAGTCTTGTAATTGTCTTATCTCCATAGACTAATTTCATTATTGTTTATAGCTTTCAAAAACGGGCTTGTTGCCAATGTGAAAGCAAAGAGCAAAACTCTCTCTGTGACAATTTTCATACATCTGGTACAATGATCAATATTTTATATTATTAATAATAAATAGCAGTTTTATAGAATTGGTTCCCTTTTATGGGCAAGGGTAGGACAGCTGTCTAGCTTGTAGTTTTATAATTTGTCCTACAGGCAATTTTGTGCTTATGGCATATTGACTTCAGTAGGGAATTCTGCTGAAAACCTGATTGCACAACAGATCACTCTCTGTTTCCATGAAGGCAGGTGTAGGTATTTGTGTTTCTACTGCCAGGTCCCTGAGTGCCTCTTTGGATTGGCTTTGAGGGAAGCAATCAGTGGGCTTTACAGGTGTGTCCTGCAGGTGAAAGGTGAACTTACTAGAAAGAATTACACTGATCCATGGCATGAGAGAGCTGGAAAGTTACCTGCCCTCCCCTTAAGAATTGTTTTAATCTCCTCAGAATATCTTGTGACCTTGGAATTAGGAATAGGATCACAGCTTGGATCAATGTTAATGAAATTGCAGCAACAACTCAAAAGTTTATCCAGAAAAGAAGCCACATCATGCTGATACTGTGCAAGTACAAAGACATCTTTTTTTGGTTTCCTGATGTGTGCTGGAAGACATGTCTAACCCCATCTGTGGTCCTTGTTTTTAGTGGGACTTGCTGTGGGGAAGGGATTACTGCCTCTATCTGAAGGATACCCAGATTCATCTAAGTGTCAGTCCCAGCCCCAAAGAACAGCCACTGACACTGAGAAAGGCTGATTGTATTTTGCAGAGCTCTCCAGGTCTTGGGAGCTGAGCTAAGCTGCTGTCTGCCAGGTGAATCAGAAAACTTGAAAGCAGTAAGGATCTGGAAGAGTTGCTGGCTTCCCCTAACAAGACCCTGCCTGGCGAGTTGGGTTTAATACTTCCAACGTTAATAGCAAAAATGCTGCAATTTACAGACTAGTTCTCAGACACAAACCAGATACCAGGGATCCAGTACAGAAAGTCTTGCTGCCCAAGGCTATTGGGCCATTTTTTCACTCTTTCAAATAACCTTGCCTCTCATAAATCTGTTGCTCATTTAAAGCAAACTTTCTGCTTGCATCAGAAATTACTTCCAGCATTGGATATGAAGCATTCTGCAATATGTTTTAAAGTGAGGGCTGGATTCACTGCTTAAATAAAGAAAGCCAGTTTGCTTCAAATGGATCATTTATTGCTACCTTCATGCTGTATATTTATTGTGAAGATATTGTCACATTTCTTTCAGTTTTGAAAATGTAAGCTGGATTTTCTCTTTCAGGTTGCCATCTGGTGTATTGCGAACAGTCTCAGAGAGTAAGAGGCCATCTGTTAATACTTTTTCAGGAAGCTTTTTATAGAGCAGTGAAGTGGCAAATCTCAAAAACACGTTGTAATGACTTACAAGATCTCGGGTATGTGTACAAGTAAAGGCTGATATTTTATTCCTATCAACAATATAGTTATCAAGCTGGGGAGGAAAGGAAGAGAAGAAAGAGAACTTGCACACAAATGCACATGCATTTTAATGGCCCTATTGCATATATTACTTTTTCTATTTTTACATAAAATGCAAAGTGAGTTTCTGAAGCTCTGATTCAGTTTATGCTTATGTACTTTAGCAAGACTGATTGCCTCTTTGAGAAGCTGTTTCCTTCTTTAACCATTAATAGATATCAAATTGCCTGGGATTTTGTCTAATAATACTAAGAACATAGCTTGTGTTCCCATAGCATGTGATCTTGCATCTCTAGTGGTTGGTACTCCCAAGATGCTGATATGTCTATTGCAAGATTCTGCCACGTAGGAAAGTCTCCAGTTCAGATCTGCCAACAACCTCAGGCCAATATTTGGTGTATTTCTATGGCAAAAGGTTATTTCCACATTCAGTTCTACAAGTAGAGAGATTTCCAACCCAAATTTTATATGCTCACTCAGTTGCTAATGGTGGCAGTGGAGGACATGACTGACAGAAGTGTTGCCTGAGTGTTCTGGCTGTTGCAGGAGTAGCTACGGGGTTTATTGAGAGCCTCTCTGTGGGCTGTATTTGTTGAGCCATTTTCTTCCACTTGCATTGACTTCTTCCATAATTTTGTGGTACAGCAGGAGTAAATAGAGCTGCATTGTGTACCAGCCTGGGCAGTGCTGAGGTTTATCTCAACTCTCTTCTGGCCTCTCAGAGGGGACATATTGCTTTTAGGACCAGATGCTTTGAAAGCACTCACAGAAGCATCAAATGACTGATTGCTTTGTGGGCCTGACATGCAGAGAAAGAAAGGCAAGTGCTGATTATTTGGGCAGGTAACTGGAGTTTTGCTACCACAGAGATCAGGTGTTCTTTTGGGTGCTCAAATCCTTCATGAATGTTGTGTTCCACTTCCAGCTCTGCATCATCTGAAGTGTCCCAGTCAAGCACATTTTTCTCTATTTTAATACTATATTAATTTTCTGTGCTTTGAGTTCTGCAGTGACAAGATTCTGTAGTGATGTTCTTGGGCATCCCTCTGTGGAACAAGTCCTGCTTCAATTAAGTATAATAGTAAGATCTTTTTCTCTTCAGTGGTTCCAAATTTGATAGTGAGACATCAAAAGTATCATCCAGGTGTCACTGATAATAAATGTCAGTGCTGCGGCATGTCAAGGTCATATAAACCTGTAGTAAGGGCTGTTCAGGCTGGCATTGTCCTTAAACACTATCATCATTTAAACAAAACTAGGCAGCTCTAAAAGCAAAGGCAGCAGGAATATCACCATGAAATTAAGCCCACTAGCTAGTGGTCAGAGAATCTGAAGCCTGTATGTTGGAAGAGTTCTAAAAGCAATGCAGGTTGGTTTTTCAGTGCTAAAACCTCTCAGAAAAAGAGAAATAAGTGATCCCAGCTGTGTTCAATGTAATGTGAGTCAATTGTGCATAATGGTATTGAGCAGTGGTCAGAGTATCTTCTAAAATTTTTATTTATAAAAAAAGGACTTTTCTTGCAAGTTATTTTTAGAGGCATTCTTTTTTATTGAATAAAGAAAAACTAATCTTTGTCTTGTTCCTATATTTTTAGTGTAAAATAAAGATGAAGAGTGAACAATAAAAACTGGGGGAGGGCTTCTTTGTTATCCAAAAAGATCCAGCATCAGCCACAATTTTTAGTTAAGAAGTATGCTTTTTTCCTCATCTAATACTCATACTACGTTGTTGAATGATTATTAACCCCAGGAAACAGGCAGTCGTAATTTTTTAACAATATTATTTGAGAATGCTATTAGAAAGACCTTGAATCCAGGGAAGCATTGACAGAAATTAGTTCTGTTGTCTCTATTCCTTCATCTCAAAACAAGACTAGGTGGTCTTGACTGGCAGCTGCCCTGGGCTTTAGCATCTTTCTTTCTTTGTTAAACACAAGAAACTGCCAAGAGGTCTCCTGAGATGTCAGGAAGTTAAGTGCTGGTGTGAAGATGAGCCTTGTGTCCTTCAACCATTCCATGTCTGTTAAGCCAGGTCAGCATGTAGACAGAAACACTTATGGCTGAAAATAGTTCCCCAGAGGTGGAGGCTTGTACAAGTCCCTAAAAATTACCTGCCAACAGCTCAGCACTGAGAATTATGGCTTATTGGGTCACTGTAGAACAGATTACTGCGCTCTCTGCAGATGAGTGGATTGCATTAACAGTGCATTCCTGATGAATTTTGAAGTGCTCTAGCATATGGAGTAACTGCATTTTGCCATCAGAACTGAGGTGCCACCAAAACACCTGTGTACTAGAGCTGGGCTGTACTGGTGCATTCCGGAGCCCAGGCCTAGGAAGTGTCAAGAACAGAACTTTCCTGTGTTGTGGTTTGTCTTGTGTTTCTGTGCGTCTCATCCACGAGCTGGCATTGTGTGGATTTACTGGGGTAATGAAATATGAAAGATTGACTCCAGTCCTGTTTAGGGTTAAAAGTCTGTAAATCCACTGTGCTTGCAGAGACCAGGAATAATTTAAACACTGCTCACATTCCTGCCTCCGCAGTAGGGATGGGTATTTTGTTTTGAGGATTTTTTTCCTTATCTCAACTGCTGTACCATTGGCTATCTGAATCTTTTGCATGCCTCACAAACACCATCTGTTACAACCCAAGACACAAATACTGCAAGTGATTAGTAATATAAGGCAACATTGCAGCTATATGTGGTGTGGAAATCTGATAGAACCAGAACTTTCTTTGTAAGCCTGACAGGCTGAATAGTGTGTTTGTGATTTGTCTAAGCCTTTGCATTTGTCAAGTCAAGATTAAATTTCTGCTGCTGTGGAGAGATGATAGAATTAAAAAAAAAAAATAAAACAAAACAAAAAAACCCAAAACCAACCCAAACCAACAACAAAAAGAACCCAACTCAAAACAAAACAAGAAACCCCAAAAAAACCAAAACAAACCCCAAAAGCCCCAAGCATTCCATGTAGGAAATGTTTTTGGAGTAAGTAAAGCATCCAGGATAGAGGGAGTCCCTAGTGGGGAAGTGCTTCTAACTGCCATATGCTAATACTGTATTACTTGAATCTTTTCTGGATTGAAATAGCATATATATTCTGATCAATGCCTTTTAAAAGTCATAAAACACTTAAAATATACATATAATATGGACTGTTCAGCTGTTCTGGCCATGGGCAGATTGCAATAAATACCAATGCACTCCTTCTTGTATTGTCATTCAATACATGTTCATGGCGCAGGCTCGTTCTCCTTGAGTTCCAGTACTGTTTTTTTTCTTTGTTTTATCCTCCAGCCTTGATTGCAGAAACAGAGGAAGAACTGCTTCTGCTGAGGTGTACCAAATTAGAGAGGAACACCATGGATGTACATAAGAGTGAACAGGAAAGGAGAGGAAGGCTTAAAATTGACTGCCTGCAGGGTAACTGTGTTGCTGTGTGATAATCCAAGGCATGGTCCAACCACAGAGAGTGAAACTTTGAATTGGTCAGATGAGTCTCTTTTCAATGTTAAATAAAAGACACTGTTCAAATAATGGTAATGGTTCTGTTGTTGCTAATCTTTCTCTCCATCACTAAGATATGCTCGTGTCTTTGCCATCTCTAGGTGTTTGGAAACATGAGGACGAAGTTTGAATCACTTTTGTATGTCTTCTCTCTCTCTCAGATCCTGTTCTCTTCTCACATAGTGCTTGTTTTGAAAAGAGGAAAGTTTTAATTCTAAAAATCTCTTTCATTTGTGTTGATGACTAATAGGTCAAATTTGGAAGAAGGTAGGTCTATAGTTTTTGCTTATGAAAACAGTTCTCTCTATATAAGAAGTGCATATTGTCCTTAAACTTGTATTTTTAAAAAAATATCTTTTGTCCCTGGAGAGAGGGCAAGAAGTAACACCTTTAAACTGGAGCTTAAACTTCAAGCTAAATATTAAGGAAAAAACCAAACCCTCACAGTTGGAAAGGACAGTGAAAAGGGGAGAGACTCTCAGGGAAATTGTGATGTCTGCATCACTGGAGACCTTTAAGAGCAAATACCATATTTACAGTTCATCTCAACATGAATAGAAAGATGAACTAAATGGCCTTCTGGGGTGTCTTCCAGTACCAGGATTTTGAAAGCTGTGACCCAGGAGCCTTCCCCAGTGCTCTGCAGTCTGTAAGGAAGGTCAAGATCGTTAGCAAAGAGCAAGCCCTGAACGTGGAGACGCCTGGCTCCTGGGTGCAAGCCTGAGCAGGCTCAGGCTCCTGGGGACTTTAGCATGTGCAGGAAAAGCTTAATGCCCCCCAGTGGACCCTGGATACGGGGCTGGGTGAGCAGGGAGGTGCTTAGTTTAGCTAGTGGGAAAAGCTCAAGAATGAGCAAATCTTAATCCTGTTTCTCTGGAGTTGTGGCAGCAAGACGGCAGCAGTGTCAGAGCAGTGTGTACAGTGATGTCTTGCCTGTATCGTGCTGTGCCTTGCTGAAATACAGGAGGTGATACTCAGACTGATGGAGGAAACAAAATTTACTTGTGCCTTTCCTTTTTCATGGCTGCAATCTGGGGTGTAGGCTTGATATGGTGGTTGGCTTGTGAACAGGTAAACTCACCTTTTCTTCTTTCTGGAGTAAATCTTAAACTCCACTGGGTGTGACTGGTTGGGTGTTTGCAGCTCAGCACCCAGGGGTGCTGGAGGAAGGCAATGAGGCTTTCCCACCTTGTCCTTGGAAAAGGAAAGGCCACAGGAAGCGCTGCTGCCAGTGCTGTGCCCTGCCTCTTGTTATGTGCTGGACTGCAGTGCAGGGAGCTGGCATTTTCCTAATAGAAAGTCTATTCTGGTGCTTTGATAACTGATATTTAAATAGCTGCAGCATATTCCAGAGCTCTGAGCAGGCAAGTGTTTATGCCCTGCCAGTGCCCTTTGCTGTGTATTATGAAGTGTAAGACAGCAGGATTGTGAGTGGCTGTGATTTAAATGACTAAATTTGCTCTCGATTAAATGTTTGCCTTTCATGTTTGATTTCTCATTAACTGAGAATTTACAAAGTCAAGTACACAGTCCTATTCTTATTTGTAAACTTGCAGCTTTCTCTTTTAGTGCCTAATAATAAGTTCTCCCCTCTGGTTGTTTAATGTATCACTTGTGATTCCATTTTGACAAATCTCTCAGCAGTTCAGAAAACTCTTTGTTATAAGGAAATAAATATTCTGCTGACTCAATGGGAAAGAAATGCTTTTTGTCCTTTGAAAAATGTTGCAGCCCTGTAGATTGGTCAGTGTTACTTATCTGAATAGTGCTATTGTAGAGAGGAAAAGGGTTCTTTATGGGCCAAAGAGCATTCGAGGGTACTGGAGTATGTAGGGCAAGGTTATCAAGGCTTTCCTCTGGTAATGTCTATTTTTGCTGTGAAAGATCATCTTACATGTGATATTTGTCACTGTTAAATACATTGCCTTTATTATTGTAGTAGCTTTTCATTTTTAATTACAAAATGCTGACAAGATGTTTTGCAGTGACATATTATAACTACATTAACCAGGTGCATTAGGATCTGTGTATGGCAATTGATGCTCTCTCTTTGTCACTTACATAATGAACCTTCTGCCTGCACAGAATAAAATATTTATCTGGAATGAAGGCTAAAGCAAATGCTGGAGACTGGAGGATGAAAAAACAGGCTGCCTGCAGTGAATAATTGTTATAATCTCATTGTCCTTTGCAAAGTTGTTAATTAAGGCCTTTACTAAGCAGACTGTGCTTGCAGGAGTCCCACAGAAGTCAAGTTGTTGTGCTCTTGTGCATCTGTTGGCTCACAGGGGTTTGAACATGCTTGATGCAAGGCTCCCCAAGCTTCAGAGAGGCTGTGTGTTGGGGGGGTGTCTTGTAACATTCTCTCCCATCTCTCCCCTTCACTTCTTTCTTTGGAATAAGGAAGAAAATAACACCTGGAGGAGGATGGTAAACTAATGTATATGGCTGGGGCATCTCCATCATCAGTATTGGCATGTAAGCCTGCTAGGCATGTGGGGCTGTTAGTTTATTTGCAGGTGCTCTCTGGAGTTTTCTCTGCAAGGAGCAACTGGTATAAATTGTGTGTACTTTGCCTACTCTAGTTCCAAGTTCTTTTTGTAATTTATATTTCTATAGCAACTAAAAGATCCACTTAGGGATTTTGACCACTCCTGGTAGGCAGCAGTGTAAACAGTATAAGGAAACAATATTTTAAATGAAGAGATCTCAGCAAAAAGTGATCTATTGTTGTCGGTTTCTTTGCAGGCACTAATGGAAAGGAAAATGTTTGAAAACCAGAATGAATTAATATTTAGGTTGTTTCCTATGTGAGGGGACAACATGGAAGGAAGAAAAGAAAGCAAAAAAAGGCCTGATTTTAAAAAGCAACAAATGGAGAAGTTTGGTGCCAAGGGCTGATTGGAGGCAAGAACTGACATCTTGGGAGCAGATGAGAGGAAATGGGATGTGTCAGTAAATCATGAACAGCCTTAAAACTCAAGGCAAGTAATTCATAAATAATAGAGAAGGGAGAGCCGAAGGAGGAAGGGGAAAACCAGCAAGACTTGAACTCAAAAAAAGGTATTTGCAACAAGATTTGGGAGGGATTGGTATTGGGGAACAATTACACTAGGAAGGCCAGAGAGAAGAATGTTGATGTGATGGTAGAACTGATTGGTTCCTGTGTGAAAAAGCAAGGGGGAACCCCCCAGCATTATGCAGACAGAATCAGCAAAAGGAGACTGAGTAGGGATGAACCAACTGGTGGAGAAGCAAGCAGAGTCAAAGTGAATATGGTAATGCTGAGTGTAAGGAGACACAGAGGAAAACAGGAAATGGGATGAGGATGAGAATAATTCCTGAAGAACTAAAATCTGGCAGAAGCAAAGAAATTTCTATGTCTAATGGGAAAAGAGAAGGAAGAAGAAAGAGTAAGACATTCAAATACCTAAAAGTCTGGTGTCCTTTCTTTTTCTTGGTAGAAAGTTGGCAAAAGCCTGTATGGATAAAGAATAAATTGTGGAGGTGGATTTATTTTTATCAGAAAAGCCGACTTTGTTAGAGACATGCCTGAGAAACTCATGGAGCAGGTAAATCTGGTCTCCACAATTCTATTGGAACTGCTTTCTTCTCTGAACTGAGCTGATGTGGTGTAAATGGAGGTGATCTGAGATGGAAGCTTGGAAAATCGGATCTTGTTAAGTGAGAGAGATCTTATAAATGGAAAGGAAGGCAGTGAGGAGGAGGCTGAAAGCAAAGTTTTTCCTGTGTACTGGACATGTGAAGCAATTGAATTGTGAAAAAGCTGACAGTCATGAAGTGGGATAGAGGTGGAGAAAGTGGAACTTGCTAATAAAGGCACTGTAGAACAAGGGCTCTGCAGCAGGAGAGTCAAGGCAGACCTGCAGGTGTGAGACCAGGGAGATAGGTGACAATAAGCACAGGTAGCTCATCAGTACAGAAGTTGTCCTTGAGTTAAGCTTAAGGAGAGCCAAGAGGCAGAGGAAGGTGGATGATGAAGCTGGATCCAAGGTAGCCAGCAGCAACACTGAGGAGGAGAGATGGCAGGACTCCTTGTTTACTAAAATGAAGTATTACTTTGCTGCTTAGTTAATCTGTTGTTTTAAATCAGAATTGCATAGTTTTTGGCAGTGTCCTTAAAAGTAGGATTTAAAAAAAAAAATCATCAAATACATATAATTGAAAATGAGCTCTCAATTACTAACCTGGACAGCTGTTAGGTGTTTATTTGGTGAATACAGGGATAAATCCAGAGTCACACTGCCAGGTCGAGTAATCCCAGTGGAGGGAAGGTGGTTGGAGAAGCCCTGAATCTGCAGGGCCCCTCCAGGCCCTGCCCTGCTGCTGAGTGGGGCCAGAGTGGCCCCAGCACAGCGAGCTGGGGAGTTGCTGCTGCCCAGCCCACTCACTCAGCCTCCAGCAAGTTGGATTTTCTCCCTAATTTCTCCCGGTGTCTCTGAAGGAAATGAGTGCTTGGAGGGGAAGCCAGGATTCCACCGGCAGAGGTTGCTGCTGTTCTCTTCACCTCCTCCTCTTCTCAAGCTGGTAACCTGTCATGTCAAGCGTTTAGCTGAAAGCAGTGGGAATTGTGAAGCTTTAATGTTTCCCAGACTGTAGTCTGCCACATTAACAAATCTTTCACTTTTCAGAAGATGATAGTGTCAATCACCATGACAGCCTGAAAGACACCATTCATTGTTAATTAATTATTAGCTGTCAACTCAAAGACTTTGTTGAACTAAGAACATTCAGGCAGATTGTGGATTTCCTCTTTTTTAAACTTTATGTTTAAAGGACACTAAATACCCTTAATTATCAAAGTAAGTTGAAATTCTTTCAGTCCTCTTTCTTCTGCCGGTGACTGCTTCAGGTACAATATTAATTATAAACAGAATGAAGATTTTGTAGCTTCTTATTGCTGATTTATGTTTTCATAATGGATGAGCTAAAAGGAAGTAAGTTGCCTTTTTTTTTTGCTTTGGTGACAGCCTGTGATCCCTGGACTGCTTCTTGAGTTTTGGTGTTTGGAGGAAACAAACAAAAAAAAAGAAACTCATGTTTCTTGAGAGGGTCTGAAGGTTTTATGACCTACAGTGGGGGCCATGACTTTGTGTCTGACTTGACCACAGAAATACTTGGATTTGAGTTGTTCCAATATTTTAGTTTCACTCTTTTGAGCAAGAAATTGAGGATAGCTTTCTCACTGGGCTTCCTGCAGGTGGGAATGAACTCTAATGGCTTTTTCCTAAGCAGTGATCTGATTTCCCAGCAGCTCTGGGCATACCCAGCCATCCCTGCAGAGCTGTCTCTGAAGTGCAATGTGAGGATGCTCAGGTGGGCACTGCTCTGGCTGAGGGCTGTGGGACTGCCCAGCCCAGGAAAGCAGCTTGGGCACAGAAGTGCTTCCAGAATGTGCCAGCAAGCTGGAAAACACTGGCCAAGCCTCTCTCCATTTGGGCCTGCCAAATGCAGATGGATACAATAATACTTACCTACCTCACAGGAGTGCTCTGAGGCTTAAATAATGTGTAGGGTAAAATGCTTTGAGATCCTCAGGTCATAAAGATACTTAGCACTTTATATCTTCAAAGCCCCATACCCAATGTGAAGGAACTAATCCCAAACTAATTAGGCAAAAGGCACTATAAAAGTGCCAAGTGTTGTTATTTGCCTTAAAGTATTATTATTTAATCACAAATTGCCTCAAAGTGAAGTGTGACTGTATGAGATTAGAGACATAGTAATTAAGGCCCTGATTTAATATTTTAAATTTATTCAGCATACTTCAATGCAGCTCTTGAATTTTTTTCATTCTTTCCCAAACACCCAGCTCACATTTTAATTTTTATAAACACTGCATCCTCATCACTTAATGGGCTTTCCCTCTTCCCTCAGCCGTGTGCCCCTAGGATGTTGCAGTGCTGAGGGAAGATAGTTTGGTGAACAAGGATTTGGCCAAGTTGGAACATAGCAGACTGAGTGTATGTGGGTATGAATTAAATATGACAAGAAGGAAATGTAGGAATAAAGTCTTTCTTGCATGTGTAGTAGATATATTTATGTATGTGCTGTGTAAGTTCTACAATGCAAAAACAGCTCTGAAAGCATCTGTCACCCCACATTACTTATTCTGCCTTTGAAATACAGGCTGCAGCAGCCCTTCTAAAAGCACTTCCCTGCATGTCAGGGAGAAGCTGTAGTTGTTAGACTGCTTTGGGAAGCAATGGCTGTGGGTGAGTAGTCTGGTGAAATTCACCCCTTTGTACAGAAGCTCAGCAGAAGGTTCAGGCACCACCACTTCCCTCATAGATAAACCTGTTTAAATGATGGAAGGGATTGTGAAGACCTTGGGTACAGGATTAGGTTTCATCCACAGTGTTACAGTGAGTTTAGAGAAACTCTGTTAGTGGGAAGTAACTGCATTTGCTCTTCTGTCTAAAGCAACAGATCTATTTTTCAGATGCAAAGGACTTGAAGCTCATGGGTACATGTGGGTTGGATACAGAATGACCATTCTGTGCCACTGTAACTTTACAGACCTTGGTGGACATAATCCTGCCTTCTGTTGCTGTGAGATTATAATTAACAGTGAGGCTGAGCAAGGAAGTTTATGGGATGGGACGGCTTCATAGTGACAAGGGAGCAGCATGGACACTTGGCACTGAGTGAGCCTTTTGGTGGCACACAGCCATTATGGTGACATACTGAAAACCCAGTGGCAGCCTCACAGACACTCACTGTGCAGTCACCACACTCTGGACAGAATGTCTGCAGCAGGAGAGAGATGGGGGCCGGAGGGAATCCCACAGCTCTGGATTGCAGTAACACTGTGCTTTCCCAGGAGCCTCACTGCAGCAGGTGGAATTACTTCCAGAACAGAGTAATGCTCAGAATGACAGCAGCACCACTGACAGCATTTTTGTCCTTGTGTATGCACTTACATTTGTAAATTATAATTATTTAAAACTTATCCAATCAAAGGAAGCTTTAGGAAGTCTGGGGTTCTTTAGTAGAGAATTGGTTTCTCACAAACAGTAGTAAAATCTTATAGGCAATTTTCTTAGAGTTGAGAAAACTCATTGGCTCTGCTCTCTTGCCTTCTTTCCAGAAACCTTCCCTTGCAACTTACAGAATTTTTTCGTGGTTTGGAAGTTTGTGAAGCCCATTTTTGGGGGAAGCTGTTCTGTTCTCAACTGATCTTGGAAGAGATTGGAGACCAGGAAGTGTTGACACTGGTCTGCATGAAATCAGTCAGAGAATTGCTGAGGTAGCCGTTGGTGAGGCCAGCCTGAGCTGGGGAAGAAGTTGCAGGATATTTGTGTCTTGGTTACTCTGAGACGTGCAAACACTTGAATTCAGTTTTGAGGAAGACAAGTTTCAAAGGGATTCATGACACAGCCCCATGCAAGGCTTGTGCTTTTTATCCTGCGTGCTCCAGGAGCTGAAGGAGATTCAGCCAGGGGCATGCAGACCTTGTGTGCAGGGACCAGATGCTCAGCTGTGAGACTGCAGCTACTTCTCTGCTTTCCCACCAGCTGAAGCTGCAGTACTGTACATGGGGACCGGGCTGCAGCACACAACTCTTTGAAGACTCAGAGCTTGAGAGGGTTTATTTCTCAGCATGAAGGACCAGCAGGTTTCTGTTTATTCTTAGCTTGCTTTCACTGAAGTGTTCAGCTGTCTTTTGCAGTTCAGGTGCATTACTTTTACAATGAAAGCAAACTAACCTTGCCTCCTTCTGGAAGAAAAGCAAAAATCCTCCATCCTAACAAAAAACATGAATGTAGCAATGATCTTTAAAATGAATAACTGAACCAGGAACTTGTGCTTAAATAAACAAGTGTGGTTTTGTCATAATCTTATTGCCAGCATGTGTTTTGATAGAACTTCATGGTGGAGAGGATCAGTGTAAAGCAGAGACATTTGAGGCTGCTCCGTTCTGGAGAACTGAAGCTCTCACTGAAGAGTCTGACAGTGAGCTCTCTCTTGAAGCTTACTCGATGCTAAGGGAGGAAAAGGTGAAGAGATGAAACAGTGAGACCTGCTGTACTTGGGAGCGTCTTTTGGTTGAACTTCAACAGCTCCTTTTGTGTTAGAAGTAAAGGTACCTATATGGATTGTGAGACAGAGAGCTCAGACTAGTGAAAATCAGAATGACTCTGCTAAAAGAATGCCAGCTTTGACCAGCTCAGCACCTGATCCGTCTGTCCTTACAATGACAAAGCCTGCTGAGGGGTCCAAAATGTGGTCCTGCCACACCTGAACATGGGCTGGGGTGAGAGACATTAATGTGTTCCCACTGCTCACACACCTTGGGGAAGGATGAGGTGTAATGAAGCGCTGACCTACAAGACAAGAGCCCCTGAGGAGATAGGTGCTATCAAAATGTCATCTAGATAAATAAGGACCTGAACTCCCAGTATCTTAAGTAGCTGGGCTATTGATTAAAGAATCATGATAAATGAGTATAGGGCTGTGAATTTGATCAATACCATCAACCTTAAAAGTCAATCTCCTGTACCAGCTTGAAGAGAGACACTAAAAAAATGCACTCAGAAGAACCACAAATCCTTGGGCTGATGGTGGCCTTGAGGCTTTGAGTTTTTACTCTGCCATTTCTTTTTCTTCCTTTGTTTCTCTGAACAGACTTTAAAGACCTGGTAGAAGAGATGTTTATGCCTGTAAATATTTCAAAGTTCACCAAACTAGGTAAGACTACCAAAATCCAGGCTTTGCAGTAGATGAGAATGTCTTTAGGACATTGGTATGGTACTGTAGGAAGTAAACTTTTCTGTGGCAATTATGCTCAAAGTAAAGGGTCAAATCCTCAGCTATGCTGGACAGACATTGACCCTCTTGTGACAGGTTCACACCTGCAGAGAAGGAAACTAAAGTTTCTTTCTTTCTTGAAAAGTGCTTGGGAGAGTCTGCAAAAAAGAAGTCTTTCTACAGTGATAAGAAAGAAAGAAATTACTTGATTTCAGAAAATTAAGTACCCTTGCTCTGTGTAATTCTCTGGATGAGGCTTGGGAGAGGAGAGTTGGCCATTTCAGCACAGCAGGTTTTGGAGCAGACTAAAAGTGATGGTGCTACACTGAGGCAGAGCTTGTGCCTTCCATCAGGGCTCTGCATGGACAAGGGCTTCATTAAAGGCCTGTTCCTAGGGCCAGACTGGTCTTTTTGTGTAAGATTCAGCAAAGCCACATTAACTTTTCCCCTCTCTGTTTTTTGTATCTACAAAATAGGAATGTCATGTGCAGGCCTTATTGGATACCGACATGTTTCATTTGTATCACTTATTTTTGTCAATCTTGCAGAAGAATTGCTCCAGGGTTTCTTAAAGTACCTTCCCTTGTTTGTCTACATCTCTGCAAAATGAAGTTGTAGCAACCACAGTTCAACATCAGTGGCTGATGGTTGTAAAGACTGGTGAGGATGTTTATAGGAAGTATTTCCTTTGTTTTCGTTTTGTGGGAGAAGTTCTAAGATACTCACTCCTTATTCTTGACTTTCGAAGTCTTTTATTCTTTGATTATGGTTAATTTCAGAGGTTGTAAGTATGGTGTTTATATCTCACTGTGAGGGAGAGACTTTCATCAGTGTTTCTGCACTCAGACAAGACTCAGCACAGACATTACCTGCAAAGGTGTGCTTTCCTCATGCTGTTTTTGGAAAGTTTCATACAAATCAAAGACTGGGAACAACCTCTTTCTAACTGTATATAACTATTGCAAGAAGAATTTGTATTATGATGCTATTAAGAGGCTTTCCCAATACCAATATGAGAACTGTAGCTCTGCTGGTAATCTGTATGTGTGTTGAGTTTAATAGAGCACTTTCTTATCATCTGACTCCTTAGGATGAAATTAACCCCTTGTGCAGATATCTGGCACTTGTGCATCACTTGAGTTGCCTTTTGACACGTTAATTGTGATTGAAATGATACCTAATGCTTCTGCTGGTTTACTTCAGAGAACTGAACTTCCTGCAAGCTAGGTAGCAACTCTCATACAGAAATCATCTCCTTCCCAGCAGCATCCTCATCTTCACCTTCAGAGTGCTGCTGCTCCCACCTGAAATAAGAAGACAAGCTCTCAAAAAACTGCTGGAGAGTAGAGGTCAGGGGGATTGCTTGGGAGCAAGCTGCCATTTGTGATCATTTACAGAGGGCAAGATCCTCAGCAAGTGTTAATGTGTAGGAAAGAGAACTCCATCTGAAAGTAGGTGTCTGCTCTAGGGAGCTGCAGTCCCCTTTTCTGTAAGGGTAAGAGTCTTTCAAAAGGATTAGTGGTGCAGCAGGCCATCAAATTGCTTTTAATCTTTACATGATTCTTCTTCATGGCAGGAATTTGTATTAAATAAGGAAAAGTTAAGGAAATATTTGCTGTTGTTGGGAATATTTTTTCCAAATCGTAATTCTAGAAAATTAAAAAAAAAAATATTAAAAATGGACTCAATTAGAAGTGCTAAATGAGGACCATAATGAGATACCCAAAGTCTTGCCAAGTGAATTTAATCACTTTCTGATCCCAACAGCCACACAATTCAACTCTTTCTTAGCATAATTAAGCAAGTGACAATGAGGATGCTATTCCAAGACATGGTAATGAGATGCTGTGGGGCCTGAATTCAGCTGGAGGGGATTTCCTATTAAATATTTATTGTATGTGCAGCTTCTTCAGTAGCTAGAAATATAGAAGAGGGAATTTAGCCAAATCTAACCTCTTTTCTGAAATTAATATGATGAAAACTGAAGAACTGTGGCCACTTGGTTTTGGACTGACTATTATTTCTGGCCTGCGGGCTGAATTCAGCATCAATAAATATCATAGTTTGTGTAGGAGGAAAATAAGCATGAGGAAGCGAGGATGTAGGAAAATGGAAAGGGGTTGAGAAAGAAATAGAAATGTGACAAACCAATTAGGGACAGTACAAATTATAAAATTCAACAGGAGTTAACTAATGATGGGCTGTAGAATGCTGAAAGACTAGAAGGTTTAAGGGAAAAGAAAAATGTAGAAAGGAAGTAGAAGGATAACAGAGATGATGGTATGAGTCAGTGGACTAAAACATGATAAGACTTTTAAGCATAGTGAACATTTAATTTTGAACCCAGGGGGAAGTAAAGTATGCTTTCATCACATTGCTTTTGACAGTTTATGGATGTTATGGAAATCATGGTCAACCTATATTTGACTGAAACTGCAGAAAAAAAGCTCTGTTGAGGCCCCAGGGATTTATAACACATTTGCACATACAAGCCCAAGAAGAGTGCTATTTAGGCTCCAAAACTGAGCTGGAGTCTTCTTGGCTATTGATTTCCCTAACTCCAGAAACCAGCTTCCTTCCTCAAAAGTCCTGATCATCTTCTAGATTGTCTTATGACATTTATGATAAAGGGAAAACTGAAGTCAGAGCAGAATTCATTCTTTATTAAACTGGGAGCACCCAAATAAGTTTGGGAGGTGTTACTAGTGGCTTTTTTTTGTTTGTTTGTTTAAATCCAACTGGTGCATAAGGAAATGTGTTCTTAAATGCCTTCTTGTTCCAGGCTGGAGCGTGCAGGGGCAGCAGGTGCTGGGGTGCAGGGCAGTGCAGGTGCGGGGCCTGGGGACACAGAGGTGGCTGCAGAGCAGAGCCCACCGAGCCCCACTGCTGGGGGAGGCTCTGAACCTGCTCCCCTGCCTTGCCCTTGGGAGCTGCCTGACTTGCAGGGACTGCAGCTCTTCCTGGCCTTTGGCAGAGTGCACTGCAAGTTCTCTGCACTTTTATATTCTCCATGGCTTTGAGAAGCAGATGGATGGCTGAGAAATGGATGAGATCTGGGAAAGGAGTGAAGCAGTATTAGCTCCTGTGCAGAAACTGTAACCTTCCCCTCTTTGCTTCCTCACCCACCTATTCAGTTCTTGGGGTTTGCTGGCCTTCTTTTCAGTTTTGGAGTGATATCTGTGGAGTATATTGGAATTCCAAGGAGAAACTGCTATGTAAATAATAATAATTCCTGTCATACTTGCTAAATGGCACTCAGAATGTAAAAAAAGTTTTTGGCAATAGGATCAAATTAACCTGATGAGAAAGCTCTTTTTTCTTGTAAAGTACTAGGAAAGCTGTGAGACAGGAGGTGCAATTAATTATCTCACTTGGATTAAAAGCTCTTTTATTTGATATTTGATCTCTTATTACTTGATTTCCCACAAAATTGCTGGTAACGTGCAGTCCCACTTAATAGCTCATTAGCACTCTGGTAAGGTGGTCAGGTTTGTGTATAATAAAGCAGTTGCTGGCTAGCAGTGAATGACTTCAGCCATAATTAATTAATTAAATGTGTGTAAAACATGGTTCATTAGCAAGGTGTGTGACAATCTCATGGTGTCCAATGCTGTCCCTCTAATCGTGTAATGGGTATGATGCTACTGCAGCACTGCTTCATTAGTTTCCAGCTTCTGCTACTGTTGTTTAGGTAAAAGTCCTCTGATTTCCAGGGCTTGTTCCGATGACCTGGTACTGTTGGCAGGAATAGTTTACGGTAACCAATCGAACAGCATTTCTTGCTCTTTTCACTTAAAACCCACACAATTAGAAATTATTGCTATAGCTTAGCAGCAGTAGCAGAACATTTGCTAGGGAAGCTGGAAATCTCAGTTCAACTGTAGTTCAGGCAATAACTATTCTTTATACTCAATTATGCACTGTAACCCATTAGGGAAGTCTGTGGTTTCCTGATGTAGTTTTTTTTCCCCCCTCTGTGTTACAGCAAGGTTGCAACTGGCTGCCAGTGTATTAGAAATTGGTATGGCTGTACAGTTATTCTGCAGGCTATCTGACTTCTGCCCACTATATTTATCTGGCACATTTAGAGACAGGACAAAGCCAGGAGGCTCAGCCCTTTAACCCAGATGTTGTTAAATGTGGGAGAACACTAATCTGCAGAACTGTGGTGTGAAGCCATTAAAGTCATTCTTCAAATCTACTAGATCCAGAAATAAGTTACTACTTAGGCTTCTGGGCCTGATCATGATTGTCTCCTCACAAAGGAAAAGTTGAGGAAAGGTTTACTTGCATCACTTGAAACCTTTTGCATTCAATCTCTGTGAAAATGGGATTGATTGGTTCTATCTACATCTTGGTTTGCTTTCACAAGCAAGACAAAATAATTTCTGAGTTTTTTGAGAGGATCTGTGGGTGTGATAATAACAAAATCAGTTGAGGGAGATATGATAATCCCCATTGTAGTGAACAAGGGCATTAAGAATATTGGTCTTCCTTGGTTTTAGTCAGGTTCAATCACACTGAGCATGAGGTTCTTGTTCTGATGCTTGTGCCTTTGTTCTTGTGGAGGTGTTTCTCTGTGCCATGCCATTTTGTGGTCAGGAGGGCAGGTGGGTTTGTGGTGTTTAAGTTACAGTTTTGTGCTGCTTTGTTTCTGAATGAATTCCCAGAGAGCTTTGGCTCTCTGTGGTATTGATGTACAAAGCCTGCAGTAATGATGTCGATGGCTCTGGCTGTTGTTCAGAAATATGGTTTAACAGAATTACTGTCATATTTGACTGCTGTTTAATTAACTCTCTGTTCCTGATGTTTGTCATAGTCAGAACATGCACAGGTAGTCTCCTTCTCCAGTGGGTGCATTGGGGGTCATTAATGAGGTTATGAGGGAACTAGAAAAGAATAACATGTGTCCTGGTTCTGGTGCCTTTCATGCAACAATTTCCATACCTGAGGCATTACTAATTTCAGAACTGTGTTCGTTTTGGAGTTAGTGTGCTAAGGTCTCTCTAAAAGCACCCCTCCTAGACTTCTCCTGTCCAGAGAAAGTTTTGCTTCCTCTGGAGGAAGGACTTGTTTCTTCAATTGTGCAGATTATTGTGGTGTGACTTTGACCCAAGCTTTTGGATTGGGTTGTCTAAACTTTGTGCTTCACCCAAAAATGTTACTGAAGCACAGAGATTTTATCTTTTTACTTAAAATACATCTAACTAACAAGAACAAAGAGAAATAAAGTAACCAACTGCATGGGAAATGTCAGTGAGAAGAGCCTCTCCAGGTTTCAAGAGTCCAATTCCATTTCCCTGCCATAAGCGTGGACATGAGCAGGTAATTGCAGACCAAATACAAATGTTCAAAGCTGCTCTTCCCATCCCTTTACTTTGAGCATCCCTCACATGCCAGATATGTGCTGCCAATGCCTTGAAAGCCATTAGCCATCACTGCAGTGTTTCAAAGTCTGATCTTTCAGGGTTTCCCTACAATATCTTTCTTTCCAGAGGTAGACAGTGAAACTTGTTGTTTTTGAGTGGCGATTTCTGAGGCTTTTCTTGGGTTTGTCGTTTTTGGTATTTGGGGTGGTTTTTTGTTGTTTTAGGTTTGGGGGGTTTTTTTTGTTTGTTTGTTTGTTTGTTTGTTTGTTTTAATGCAGAGGTTTTTTTTAAAGAAGGACATATTATTTCCTTCTCCTTGAATATTCTCTTCCCCATTATTACAATTTTCAAAAATGTAGATATTTCCTAAATGTTCCTAATGCAGAAGAGACTGTTCCACAGCTCTGCCTTTAATGGAGTGAGCAGATTGCAGTAAGAATGTGGTGCTGCTCAGTAAATTTAATGACTTTATGAAGATAAATGTTTCCCTTCCAAAGCCCCTTCTTGTCAGAATACATTTAATACCACCATTCCTTTGAGAACTAAATTCCTGTAGCACTTTGCAGCATATTAGCATGTTTTTCTCACCACATGAAATTGCACTTCAAGAAAGAAATAATAATGTTTCTGCATCCCCTTGTACATTTTTATTACTGCCAATGAATAGGAGTAAATTAACTATTATGGCTAACATTATTCACAGGGACAAATTCCTAACTCATTTTACAGAGAATAATAAATAACTGAATAAATAAGATGCCTTTAATTTCACATGTGAATTATCAAAGATTCCTCTGAGTAGGAGGAATAGGGGCCAGTTGATTTTACAAACAAGATACAACTCTATAAGAGAAGCTAGATGTGTGTCCACTCATCTTTATTTCCTTTTATCCTCCCAGAAGTATAATAAATATCCTTATTATTACATGTGATTCCTATGAAAACAGGTTTCTCCTGTCTGATTATTTGTTTCTATCTTTGTTTATCCAGATACTAACCTGGGAGATGAGCCACATTTTGCTGTTGATTGCTTGGATGCTGCTCTGACTGATGGCAATTATCGTATGGTTTGCTTCATCTGCAGACCTCAGAGTGCTTTTTAAAGACAGAGTCATTGTAGCCTTTTACAATGAGGGAAACTGAGGCTCAGAGTGACTGGGGGCTTGTAGTAGTTCACTCAACATGTCAAAGTCAGTGGATCACAATGCCTTAGGCCATCCTAAAAATTCCCTTGTCACTTGACCAAGGAACTGGTCCTAGAAAAAAGCCTATTTAAAAAAAAATAAAGAAAGATTTTTTTGTATTGGTAGCCCGTTCATTAGGGACCAGCTTCATTTCAAGCATTTTAAAGTGTGGTTAGAAATGATTATGAAAATATAAATATACTTTTGTATTATTCACCAAGAATAACAATTTCAATTAAAAAAATTCCATAGTTTTGAAAATGGAAAAAATGGGAATATTTGCTCATGAATTTCTTAACTGTGGAGAATCATCTTGAGCAATTTAAAACTACATTTCAAGTTAGTGGGCTTGATCATTATGTTTGCTTTTCTGTCTGTGTTTAGGCATGTGCACACACACACATATACACACACAAATCTACTTTGGCTTCATTCTGAACTGGTGCTGCAGTTTTTTTCCAAAAACACATGGGGATCCAGCAATGCCCTACAGGGTGAGTTTGGCTGCAGGTGCCAGTGGTGGGAATATCCCTTCTTAACCATCTGTGCCACCAAATTCCCTTAATTAACCAACAAGAATCTGCCTTAAGCCATCAAACTGAGGAAACTGAATTTCTAGTTCTGTACATTGAGGTGGGAAGGGCCAGGTTTTGTATGAATCTCTTCTGAGAGTGCTGGCACTGCGTGTTGGAGGTGGAGGAGAAGGAAATGTGTACCCACATCCCATAATGCAGCATCTGCCTTTGTGTTTGAGAGACCTGTGAGTGTAACAAGAGTTGCTGTCCTCAGCCCATTGCTCATTCCTTGGGGA
The DNA here is from genome assembly GCA_013399225.1 of Rhipidura dahli. Classification (NCBI taxonomy): domain Eukaryota; kingdom Metazoa; phylum Chordata; class Aves; order Passeriformes; family Rhipiduridae; genus Rhipidura; species Rhipidura dahli. The sequence goes on from VXAC01000152.1 coordinate 851,706, forward strand.
GGGCTGCAGGAAGGGTCGAGTCTGCATGATTTAACATACATCCCCACTATCCTTCTGTTATAAATATATACCTCCATTCCTGTAAAGGTGAGCATGAAGATGTGTGGGTGCTGTTGTTGTAACTGGAGCTATTTAAAGACAATCTATGAAAAGTGTTTTTTACTGAGTGGAAAATTGCATGAAAGGTTTGGTGAAAAATGTCTGTTCTCCTTGAAAAATTCATATTCTTTATTGGAAGACACACACACATGCACCTCCCAGCCCCCAGCATGAAGCAATTTTTATCATGATGTATTATTTTATTTGGCTTCTCTTTATTCTGTTACAGGAAAAAATTTCCCTCCCTAACTGGTTTATTTTAATCTGAAAAATATTCCGAATACCACAGGGAGAATCACAGGACACAGAATCACAGAATCCGAGGTTTGGGTTGGAAGGGACTTTTAAAGGCCACCTAATTCATCACCTTCATGTAGATCAGGTTGCTGAGATTCCTGTCCAACCTGACCTTCAGTGTTCCCATGGATGGGGCATCCACCACCTCTCCTGGCAGCCTGTGCCTGTTCCTGTGGCATTGCTGTGCCAGCGCTGAGCGTCACTGAGTCCCTCACAGAGGTCTGTTTCTTCCCCTCCTCTGTTCCCCTGCAATAACTGTTGTAAATTAAGCAGTTACTTCTCTTCCTACAGTTTCAAAGCACCAAAGATGTCTGTGAGCCCTTTACCTTTGATGCTGGTTTCCTGTCAGAATGTGTGTTTTGGCATTGCAACATCCTGAAAAAGTTTAATCTGAAGCAGAAGAACTATAAAATGAAGTGAGCAATTATATACAGCCCAGAGCTCTGAGCAGCTGAAATGACAACAAAGTTTCATCTGTCTATTAGGTTAGCTCTGTTTAGGATAAAATACTATCAGCAATTTATGAAGAGGAGAGTAGGACTTTGAAATTGAATATCTGTCAATTAAATCTGAAAATTTTAATATGAAATGCTTTTAAAAGTCAAATAACATCTATTAAAACTCTGGATTTAGTCAACAAGAACAGGCTGTACTCTGGGTATACACTGAAGTAAAACTAGTGTATGACAACAGAATCTTACCTAGGAGTGGGAGAGGATCTCCTTGTAGACAGAGAGAAAAATGAGGAATTAAAACAGCCTTCTACTCCTTAAAGAGAATTACTATATAAAGATGGCTACAGTTGTCAAGGCAACTTTGCTTTTATGAGTGCTCCAAATATGGGCTCTGAAATCCCTTCCTTCCCTGCATCTCCCACTCTTCTCTCCCCCTCCCCCCCCAGAAAACCCCAGCCCCAACCAAAACCCAAAGAACAACCCACACAGATTTCTTTAGACAATTTTTATTTTTCCACTGAAAAACCTTGGGTAAAAATAGCTGAGGATTGACATTCTTTCCAAGAGGAAATAATAGAAAAATCAGCCAATATATGGGATTGATGCTTCTGTCTGTATCTTGTTCTTGGTAGTTAGTGATTAAGGTCTAGTGTTTAACAGGGTGTACTGGGGATCCTGCTTGGAGTATGCAGAAGAAGAAAAATAGACATTGATAATCTTTAATGTAGAAGCAACTTCTGAGCTCTTTAGTTTCTGTAGTATCCTTTTGTTCTGTGTTTCCACACCAGTCAGCTATTGTACAGTCTTGGTCCACTCACTGGGATAAGTCACTAAAAACCTCTTTCTTTAGGCTTGAACTTAAGCGTGGAGAAGAGCACAAATCCTTTAGCTAACTCTGCTGAAGAGGGTGGCAGGGCAGCCTGGGTGAGTGGGATTTGCTGTTCCCTTTGCTGCAGAGTGCCTGCCTGACTTGTCCTGCTGGGTGACCTTTTCTGTTATATTGCATTTTCACCTGGAGATTGAATGCTGAGAGTGACAGCCCGGTGCTGCTGTGTTTACTGACACGTGGATGTTGCAGCTCTACCCTCCTGGGACCCTTTGCTTTCCAGAGCAGAAACCATCTTTTGATGTGTATAAATAAATGTGTGCATGTTTACAACATCAGCAGGTTGGGCACAGGGCTTGTGATCAGCACCTTAAAGTTCGACAGCAGTGACATCAGTATTTTCTGTCTCCATGCCTGTGAGCCAGGCATGAATGCTTTAAATGGTTTCTATGCTACAATATAATCTTCACTGAAGCTGCCTCAGATTTTCTTCTTTGGTCACAATAATACTGATAATAATCCTTGTTTATACTGATAATGCAAAAAGAAGGACAGTCTTGTACTTAAAGCCCAAAGTTCAGCTTTCTGACCTACCTACAGTACAGGAATATGAATAATTCCTTTTTCACTCTGTCTTGCAGTACTTAAAATGAAAGCTCTGCGGGGCAGATGCTGTGTCTTAGTGTGTGCCTATGTGGTACCTAGGATGTGCTCTGATCTCAGCTGAGCCATCAAAGAGATGCTTTATCACCTGTAATGTCAAAGAACAGTAGCTCAGTTTTTTCTGGGCTATAAGAAGGGTTTATATCCTTCCTGTGGTGCCACACTTGAAAATCAATATGGAAAAGCTGTTGGTTTTGAGCAAGTTGATAATGTACAAAATTTGTTACAATCCTTATGCTAAGTGATGTTTTCTGTGGCTTTGTGTATCTTTGTGGTGGTAGTGCATGACAGTATAAAACTTTTCTGAACAAACTCCTTACACTTTTACATTCGTCCCAAAAAATGCCTTTGCCATGATACTGGTCACTGGTTGAACTTTATTTCCAGAGACCTCACTGGGCAGAGACCATTATCCATCTTTTTTTTTGCTGGACCTTCTGTGATGTGTCTTGTAGAGTACCTTGCATAATGCACTGTGGATCCAAAGCAGGATAACACCTGTAACACAGACTGGTGAATACTTGTCACAGGGATGCAATTCTGATTTCTGGAGCAGGTCAAATAGTCCAGTGTTGGTGGTTAAAAAGATACAGACCCAAAAAAGGCATCTATATGTGTGAAGATGTGCTTGGGCAAATAAGAAAAAATATGGGTAGTTGTGATGCAAAATATTATGATGCAATGTATTAAGGAATTCCAGGATCACCATTCACATTGACAGAGTGAAATCAATTATATATTTTCTTTGATAGAACCATTGATAGGCATAAAACTACACTGACATGGGAAAATGAATTTTTGCTGTAGGAAGGATGAATTCTTTCTAAACATTCTCTTTACTGTCTCAGACCTAGTTTGCAGATAAAGCTTCTGGGACAGAAGATGTGAGACCTTTGCTTCTGAATTAATTTGGATTCATTTTACAATCAATGGAAATTATGTTTTCTAGGCTGTGATCTACCTGATTATTTTTGATAAGCACCTTAGGGTAAGACGAAAATGTAAAATCTCTCTCTAGGGGCTATCAAGTCTTACTGGACAAGTAGCATGAATGGAGAAGTCCCTACTGGCAATCCAAGTTTGGTTCCTCCCCCACCTATCAGGACCATATAATCCTCAGGATTCAGTTGCCCAGGGGCTGGAGTGGAGTTGATGAAAAGGTGTTTCTGAAACTTCCTTATCTCTCAGCATTTCCAGGTGCTGTCTTTCGAAAGCCCAGCCTTGAGTGAGAGGCTGAGCTGCTTTAGCTGAGTCTCTTCCAAAGGAGCCGTTACTGCTCAAAGGTGTCAGTGGTACCCAACTGCCAAAGGACAAATACTGTTGTGCCAAGGGGGAAAAAATTTCCCAAACTTGGGCCTGAGTGCTTGACAAGTTCCCCTCTGCCAAGTCACTTTTTTTTTTGGTGTTAATATGACTCTCCTGCATGTATGTTGGTTTTCTTTTTTGGTGGAACACATAAAGCACTGGTGCTTGTCTCCAGTCCTCCAGGTTTGAATGTGCCTGTGATAAATAGTTCAGAAAAACATTTTAGTGTGAAACGTGTAGCTCAACAAAAAGTTAAGCTACATTGGCATTTGCTACTATGTAAACACCAGTTGTTAGGAAATGATAAGCATTATTCATATCCCAACTGTATGTATTAGTGGGAACAATGTTAGGTAAAATGTTAACATCTGTCAAGACAATATAAACAATTATAAGTAACTTTCTTTTAATGATGCAATTAAACCATAACAAAAGGTGCACTGTAAATTAACATGACACCACACCAGGTTTATGTATTTTAGGGCATAAATTCCAGTTTGGCTAAGAAAATAAACAAAGTTTCCAGAAAATCCCTTCAGGAAAAAAAAAAAAAAACCAACCAAAAAACCCCAAAACTCTGCTAAAGCTTTACGAAATAAAGTCTGGGAGCTGAGATTGTTATTAAATCTGACCTTGATCAGATTTTTATTATGTCAGAAAAAATGGTTCTTGAGAGACAGAGTTGTCATGGGATTAGAGTACATCTACAGCAAGATGTTTCCATGGCAACAAATCAAACACCATTTCCTAAGTCTGCAGTCCTCTGCCTCAAACCCATGAATTTAGCATTGAATAATTATAGAGAAATGCTGTAATGTTGTGTAAAGAGAGGGGGGAAATAAATCAATCTGGAGGCAGTGATTTATTTTAAAATGCCAATTAACCCCATCAGTGTGATTGTTTGGAGCTTCTGTTGGTGGCGACAGGTCCCACGTAGGTATTTGGTTTTACAAATTGAAAGCATAATTTTTTTGTCACACATAACCTTAAAAAAAGTGAAAGACGAATCATAATTCCACCAGAATTAATGAACTCTGAAAGTTATGTATAAAATCTGTAATAGAAATTCAGAGTTGTGTCAGAGACTCAAGGTGGCAGCAGCACATGATACTCTACCTGAATTCTTCTCATGTTTGAAGGATCTGAAAGCATACTTGATATGGGAACGTGTTTAGTCTCCTACAACCAATGAGCTATCTAAATTCATAGGCTCCAATGTCACACAGCTGTAATCTTGGTGGAAAGTTAAACCAGTGAACACATCACCACTTAGAACTTGGGGAGTGAGTTAAGGCTATTTAGTTTATCAGTCTTTACCCCATCCTGTCATAATTGTATTATGAATGTGTTGTTCTCCTCCAGAAGCTGCATCTTCTGCATTTATCTGCTCTGTGGTGACATCTGACTCTGTCTTCCTCTCTTCCTCCTCTCCCCAACCCCCCAAAATGGAATGTGCTCTTCCTCCTCAGTTACTGGGGGTTTCACAGGTACCTCTGAGACATTTTGTACCACCAGTTTAGATGACGAGTTGTGTTTTGACATTGCAGCTGATGAATGACCTTTTGTAAAAGGACACAGGTTTGGTATGGAAGCACACGCCTCGAGCACCAAGTGCAAATAGCCTGTGCCTGCTTTCTACATCTTGGGTGCCTGTTCCTCCACGATGAGGAGGCTGAAAGAGGGTGTTAGGAGAATTTTTGGAGACCCTAAGTTTGAGACTCAGAAGTGACACATTCTCCATGCTATTGTAATTGCTCACACAGCTGCATATTCTCATCTTCAATAAGGTCTCTCTAACAGAAAGATTTTAGGATGGGCCATTGCTGTGCATTTATTCCAGCTACCAATAATTAGATTAGTAACAGTGTCTCACCATTAGGTTGCAGAAGGCCAGCGGAGAGAGAAATGTGTTAATGGTGGATTTTAGACTGCAGCAGCAGATCTACTGTCTCAAGCCAATACTAAATTGGCCTCTGCAATGTAAATGCTGATGAAAAGTATGGATTTTATTTTGCAGTGTGGGGGATCTTAAGAGAAACTTGTGTAGCCTTTAATCTCATCACAGCTGCTGCTTTCTCCTTTCTACTGGTTGATGGGTTCATTCCACTGACCCTGTTTCAGCTGCCCTTGCTGCTGGCATGGCCCAAGGAAATTTGTTTCCTGATGTGGTGATGAATCAACGTCCTGCTCCAGATCAGGTCATTGGATACCTGTGGGCTGTGGGTGAGTACCAGTCAAATTTTCTCAAGATATACTCATTTAGATGTGGAAAAAATGCTAGAATCAGGATTAGTACAGTATTACTTTGCCTACCTCAGGAGTCTAACTTCACATTCTAAACCAGAAGCTGCATCTTATTTTAATTCAAAAGATCTGTGGGGGCATTCATGTAATTTTAAAATCAGTGAGTCAGAATAAGGTAAATGCTGCAGCTGCAATTTTTATGCAGATTGAAATGATAGGAATCTTTCACTTCTTATGTGTGCACAATTTACAGGCATTAAAAGTGTATTAGTGTCGTAGAAAATGGGAAAATTGTTTGTTCCCTAAAGGTGTAAGGAAAATGATACTCTTCTTGTTCACAATAGGGAATTATTAATAAAGATGGATAAGTGATCCCTCTCTGAAATACACACTGTTTTTAACACAGCTAAAAACAATGGTAATATTCTGAATTTTTAATGGAACACACTGATAAATATTTGTATTTTCTTTTTCTCTTTATTTTTTTTTTACAGTAATAAGCCCACTGGTGAAGGTAGTAGCCAAAAATCATTACCATGGCATCACAGATTTCTCTAAGTATCTCCTCCCAGCAGCCTTGTGAAGTGGAATAAAATCTCTCTGGTTTTTACCATTGGAGAATTCAGCCACTGGGAAGAGGTGTATTTTTTTTTCTAACAACTTCCTTAATACTTTCACAAATTCCAGAGGGTGCATATCTGCACCATTGACTCCATGAAAACTCTGGAGTCTAATGACTTCCACAGCAACACACCAGCTATACTTAGCAGATCATGGGTTTTAACCAGCCTTTTGCAAGGCTGTGGTTACATTTCCCCCTGTTGGCCCAAACTTTTCAGTGAGGCCCATGTTCTTGGGCAGCAACACTCCAGCGTTTGGAGGCCACTGTGCCACCCACAGATGGACACCACGGGGAATGGGCAGGCCTTTGCTGGAAGAAATTAATTGCCAGTTGAGGTCATTGATCACTAGGCTTCATCCCCTCCATGAAGCAAAGTTACCTGAATGTGAGGAAGATGAGAGTGTCACTAGAAGCAGAATATTGCTGCAGGTGTAGCAGAAGAGCCAGGCGAGGGAAGGCTGCTGCAAGAAATGCATCCAACTTGGAAAGCCCATTGAGGCTGTTTGTTCTGTGCAGGACACCTCTGTATCATTTGCCTCCAGAAATGAGGAGGTGATGGGGCCTCAGTCTCTGCACCACTCAGGTCCTTCACGATGGCTTAAGTCTTAATTTGAAATATACAAAATATGAAAGCTACCAAAGGCTTGTGAAAATGGATCTGTGGGTAGAGTGTGGCCCATTAAATGACATAAAACTCCTCTAGGAGAACACAAAAGATCTGAGCCATGTCCCTTTTCTGGTTTGACTCACATACACCTGCATCATGTATGACTTTCTGGAAATGTCACCCTGTTATCTTTTTCCCACTAGTTGTCGAGTTATGTTTAAGATTTGAGACATGTTTCCAAATGCCTTTCTTTCCTGTCTTTATTTCAACAGTAGAAGTGTGTAGAGATGCCTGTCCCACAAACAGCTAGATGGATGTGCCATCCTGGTGGATATTTACAGCTGGTGTGGGTTATATCAACCTGCATAGATTAAAAAGCAAGAAGTAACCCAGAGTCAGGACTTTGCTGACATGCTCAGGTCAAACTGCATATTTATTGCTGTTTGCTTACAAGAGGGTTGAGATACACAATCACTATTGATCATTATTTTGTGGAAGTATCTAAATGTTACTTAGATTTTTTTCATTATCCTCACACTGAATTCAGCACTTTTGCCAGGAGACTACTCTGTCCTCAATGGACAGAGGATGGGAGGAAGCACAACACCATCCATAAGCATGACTCACCTGGTGTAAGGGAGGAGACTGCATTGCACAGATCCTGAGGCTTTTGGCAGTGAGTTTCTGGCTGGACGTGGCTGCTGATGTTGGGTGGCTGGGGTGTGTTGAGCCAAGGAAGGTCTAAACAGTGCAGGGTTGTGGTTCCTCCTGTGGAGCCAGGTCAGTGACTCACTATGGGGTGAGCCAGAAGACCTGTTTTGGAGTATGATTTCAGAAGAGCTACCCAGTTTTCAGGGTTTTCCAGTAGGGACCTTGTACCTTCTCCCTGCAGGCTCAGAAATACTCCGGCTCTCATTCTTCATAATCGTTGGAGACTCCTTGAGCCAGATGCCAGCAGGAGGGCCCATAGCTATGGGATGAGGACTTCTTGCTGTCAGTGTTGATGCTTCTTGGACAAATGAGAACATTCTTGGGCAAATGATGTGAGGTGAGAAGTCTGAAAAAATTAATCTGGATGAATCAGACTACACTGAGTCCATGTATTTATGTGTAATGTTCCTGGAACATCTTTCTGTATAATCAAATCTTAGACTTACAAGTTGTGTATCCTTTGTAAACACTGAGCTGCAGATGAATGCCGGAGCAACCAAACACAAACTGCAAGCAAGGAGCATAATCAGCGTGATTTTCCCTCTTTAAATAGAAGCTCAGGGGAAAACTTCACTGTGAGGAGAGACTGAAAAGTCTGGGCCAGTTGAGGAGACTGAGAGGAAACCTCATCATGGTCTGCAGCTTCCTCATAAGTGGATGTGGAGGGGCAGTCGCTGATGTCTCTGGTGCCCAGTGACAGGACCCAAGGGAATGACATGGAGCTGTGTCAGGGAAGGTTTAGGTTGGATATTGGGAAAAGATTCTTCACCCATAAAGGGGTTGGGCAGTGGAACTGGCTTCCCAGGAAAGTGGTCACAGCCCCAGCCTGAATGAGTTCAAGAAGTGTTGGACAATGGTGTTGGGCACATGGTGGGGTTCTGAGGGCTGTGCTGTGCAGAGCCAGGAGTCAGACTTGATTATCCCTGTCAGTCTCTTCCAGCTCAGGATGTTCTATGATTCTATGACTATTAACTGAGATGATCAAGAAAGGAAATATAAAGGGGACTCTATCAAAATAGGGACTACCCAGACGGATACAGGTTCTGGTTACTCCTGTTTGCCCTTTCTCCAGAAGACGCTGACGGGGGGAGATGCTACAGTTCAGATTAGCAGAGGCCACCTGGGGCTTCAGACACAAGCCCCGCGACTCGCTGGCCGCATTTATCTCTTCAAGCTGTGGCTGAGACCGGGGTCTCGGCGGGTTCCGGGCAGGATGTGCCGCTCGGCCGGGCGATGGGAGCCGGGCGGGGTCTGGGGGCTCCCGCCTCGGGCTCCGCTCCCCCGGCTCCGGCCGCGGCTGCAGCGAGCGGCGGGGGCAGCAGGTGGCGCTGTTCCCCGCCGGAGCCGCCGCGGGTCAGGGAGCGGGAGCGGGAGCGGACTGGGGGCGCCGGCAGCTGAGGGGCCGATCCCGGGAGCCCCGGGGAGCCTCGGGGAGCGGATCCCGGGAGCCGCGGGGAGCCTCGGGGCCGATCCCGGGAGCCGCGGGGAGCCTCGGGGAGCGGATCCCGGGAGCCGGGCGGTTCCGTTTCCAGCCTTGAACCCAGATTTTCTGCTGTGGCCAGAAAACCCTCAGTGAGAACCTGCGGCAAACGCCAGCGCTGGTAACAGTGGTTTTTCTCTTGAGGGTGACATTTAACAATTAATGTAAAGGAGTTAAAATAGACAATGCATTACTTGTATTCTTGCTTTGTATTTTCTATATATCTCCCATTTTATGAACACCGTTAGGACTCAGCAGAGGCCACTGGGAGCGAGGGCTGCCCCGGAGGGAGGGAGGGACACAACGGGGCTGGGGGAGGGTGAGGCTTTGCAGATCGGGCGAGCGCCCCGAGGTGCTGCAGCCCCAGCTGTGAGACACGACTATCCATACAAACATTTCTAAGAGGTCAGTGGCGCAAAGTGAGCCCTCACAGCCTTTGGCTGACTTGCTGATGCCTCGACTCTGCTCGACGTGGCTTTTTGGCCATGAAGGCTTGCGATTGGCCGTCAAGGTGCTGCACTTTTCTCCTGTGCCCTCGCGGGCAGCGCCCTGGGCCCAGCAGGAGCAAATGTGTACAGTACAGTGCAGGTATCTTTTACCTCTCATCAGTCCACCTCTCTATCTTCTGCACATATTGACTTGCTCTAAGGGCAGGAGCCGTAAAATATTGGCCAGGGGTTAGTTCCTGAGAGAAGGTTATGTTGTTACTCTGTCTTTAGGCGAGGACTAAAGACAGTAATCAAAAAGGCTATTTTTAACCGTGGGTTGATTTATTTGTTTTTCTTGTACAGCTATTGCACCTGGAGCCACTGATGATGGCTTGATTAATTCTCGGTGATTTTTTTTCTCCATCTTCCTCCACACAACCCTTCTGAGTGGCATGAAGTTACATTGCAGCAGGCACAGTCTCTGGGCTCTCCCCTACTGGCCCAAGTGAGGCAGCTTTGGGCTTACTGGCGAGGTCAGGGATCCGGGAGCCTTGTCTGAGTTGGGCAAGTGGGTGGTAAACGTGGAGATAACTCAGCTGAGAGGCTTCTTCTGCTCCTCCTGTAGCCATGAGTGGATGCAAGCATGGCTTAACTCACTTCAGACCTGTGCAGGGTGAGCAAAGAAGTGAAGGATAGACAGTGGCCACCACTGGTTTCAAAGCTCTCCCCAAAAAACAGTGGATGAATTGGTGATGATTATTGTCCAGACTCTGCTGGATAATGTGCTTCCAGCATCACTGTGCTGCTGGCTGTACCACAGCTTGTTTAAAGTCAGGTTGGGTGTCCAGTCAACACTGTTATAGTGACTTTGTAGCCCTACACTGAACAAAAAAGAGTGACCTGATGGTATTTTTTTCTCTTTTGTCTGTGAGTATTGGACAGATGCTGAGGATTCTCCTTTTCTTCAGGCTTGTTACTTGCAGTGGAGGAGAGATGATGAGATGGAGTTTCCCTGCCAAATCCTGGTGCTGATTCTGCCAGATCTGGGCCCAGCAGTACCTGTCTTGACTCTTGTAGCAGCACTTAGTGCTACAGAAATTCAAGGCTACACAGTTTTTGGGGCATTATGGGACTATGTAAGGAACCAAGACTTTCAGAAGTGTCTGTGGATTTTGAAATCTCAGGGATTTTGAAATCTTCAGGGATCTATCCTGACAAAACCTAAGGAAACCTGCTGGCAAACCTTCACCAAAGAAACTCCTGCAAACCCAGTGCTGCCAGTGTGTTTGCCCCATCCAGAAGCCTTTTCAAAATACTCTGCCTCCTAGGATTTTCTAAATATTCTCCATTCGTCCCCATCGTAATTCACACCTTATTTTTTTCCCCTCTCTGTGACTCTCAGTAACAGCCACCTCCCTTTTTTATTTTTCCTAGTTAAAGGTCAGCCTGAGCTGTGTATTACAGATGAAAGGATGCAGCCCAAAGCCAGCCTAGGGGCCCAGTTTGTGTTGTGGATCTCTCTTGAGGGCACCTCTGTTTGCAAGTGTGTGCCTTGCAACTTCTGAGAGGCCTACAGAGATTGCTATTGTTTAGGATAAGTTCTGTCAAATTTATTATTCAGTTAGTAATTTTTTTTCATATTTTCTTCAGAGAACCAGTCACTTTCAGGCTGTAGTTTTGAGCCTACTCTGTGCCAAGTGTCAGGAATGACTTTTTGTCCTCAGTGCTGAGGAGACATTTCCTACCAATGCAGATGAAAGTGCCTCTTCCCTCCAAGGACATAGAGGAGAAGAGGGCAGAAAGTGAACTAAATTCTGTTCTCCCACTTGAAGATAAAAAGTTGCCAGATTTTGTCCATCCACACATATTCCTTAAAATCTAATCTTGAGGTATCTTTTTGAATGTACTTGAGCAAACAGTAGATAGAAGTGGTGGGAGGGAGTTCAAGGGCAGCTGCAGTAAGCCCTAGGTGTAAATACAACTGAGGAGAAAAAAAAAAGGACCACGTCCTACTGATGCCCACCCTCAAAGTGACAGAACCTCCACAGGACCTTCTAAAAGGAAAAGGCATGTTCACCATCCTCATTTTTCTCTGTAGCTCATGTTTTTACCCAGGCTACCAGGTGGATGTTTGCTTCCTAAGCAGATGTCTCCTTCCCCCAGCCTGGATCCCACTGCCTGTGGACAGCGTGGCTGCTGGCACAGTGGAACACCTGGCTCCCCCCATGATTAATGCTCAGGGCTGTCAATCTGTAGCTCTGTGGGGGAAATCTGCAGCATTGCCATGTGTGTCTGTATTTTAGTTTCCAGACAAGCCATGCAGATACACGTGGTAGAAACTTTATATATATACCTTTGAGATGCACACCTATAAAGGGAATACACCAAAATCTTGTAACCTTGTATCAGTTGTAAATAAGGAATGGTATCTTACGGGCTTTTTATTCTTTTGAGGGGATTTTATCTATAGGTTGAGAATGTTAAGGGAGTTTACCTCACTGCAGGTGTACCTAGCACTTTTATTGTGATGGAACATAGGCTGCACCATGATTTCTGAAGAGGCTGCTCTTTAAAGAGATAAGATACAAAACAACAAGAACATTCATATAATAGATCATCATTTAAGGTAACACATTCTGCCTGACATGTAGTGTTTTGCACATTTTGAATTGTCTCCTGCCAAAATATTCAGGCCTGCAGCGGGAACCCCTGTTGGGAACGCAGGACAGATGGATCTGAATCCAGTCATGAAACTCCCTGGGGCCAGCAGTGTGATGTTAATGATCACACCACAGTAAGATGTAAAACATACCTTTGTGCAGCTCCGTGTAAACAGCAACTCCAGTATTATGATGTAAATGAGAAACCATCGAGAGATAATGTGTGAATGGAAACACAGCAAGGTGCTCTGGGGGAGCAGGAAGCACAGTGCAAGGGGAAATTCTGCACATTTCAAGTGGAGGTGAAATTAAACCTTGGACTCACTTCAGCAGAGATGAACTTTAAATACTGCTTGGGCTGATGCAGAAGGGAGGGAACTCACCAAGCTATACCTAACTCCAGCCAAGGTTCTGGCAGGGCAGAGGTTGGGTTACAATTATGCTTCGGTGCCTGGACTCACTGGTGAAGAGCTGGAAGATGGGACTGTGTCCAAAGGCAAGAAAAAAATCCCCAATAGACCTTTTTCTGCTATATCCTGTGGTCCACCTTTCTGCTCACGTCAGGGCTGGCTTTGAAGTTAGGCAGTGTTGCCTAGGACTTAGTCTGATTTTCAGGTGTCTTCAAGGATGGAGATATCTCTCTTGGAAGGCTTCTTTTAGTATTAGGGCAACTTCATGGTGAAAACATTTGCTGTAGGATTACATAAGTCTGAAATGGCACCATGGTTGGAGGGCATGAGAACCTGACAATAGGCAGAAATTAAAGGGACTCGAGGCGTTACCCAAAGGGGCAGGACGCGCAGCTGGGTCCTCAGCTTAATTTCAGAAATCCCTGGTGCCTCTCTGGAAGTTCTCCCTGTGTGGGTAGTGGCAGCTTGCCTTTGAGACATGATTTGCATTGGGTCCTGGCAGAACAGAAGGCGCAGTCAGAGAGCCTGGTGTTGCCAGGTAATTTAAAAATGTGCTGGGGAGCAGGAGTGGTGCTGTGTCTGCTGCTGTCAGCATTGTAACAGTGATGTGCCTCTTTGTCCCAGAGTTCCCCGTCCTCTTCCTCTCATCTCTAGCAAAGGAGTGAAGGGCTTGCTGGGAAGCTGAGCTTGAAGCTAGAGGAGGTCATACTTAACTAACCTCCTGGAGTTCTTTGAAGATATTACTGCCAGGCTAGATAAGGGGAATTCAGCAGTGTGCTTAGAGTTTCAAAGAGCATTTCACAAAGTTCCACATCAGAGATTAATAGCTAAGGGCAGGTAAAGGAAGAGGAGGTAATAGAGGCTGTTGGATCAAAATCAGCTCGAGGGCAGGTATGAGACAATAAGCACAGATGAAAACTTCAAGCTGGCAGAAGGCTGTTCTTGGGACTGTTTCAGGATCTCTGTGATGTGTAATCCAGATAGCACAAAGGTGCCACACCATGCTCATGTCTCTAAGGGAGCCCAGGTTTGGCACCACCAGCAGCAAAGCATCCTAGCAAGACCCGCTCCTGACTTCCCAGCCTGACCAGCCAGGAGTCCTTTCATGTCTCTGCTGGGCGGGAACATTGTCAGCAAGGTCAGGAGTCACAGGTGCCTCTGGGGCTGTGGCAAGGGGCTGCCAGCCCTGTTGTGCTGCCAAGTGTTTCAGAGCAGTCTGTATTTGCTGGACCTTGAAAAGAGCAAGCCTGCTCCTCAGAAACACTGTGCATGTGCACTGCTGATGTGTGAGGAGTTACTGCAGCTTTGCACTGGGACAAGGGAAGAGATAATATGGTGTAAGGTCTCCCCATGATTGGGCACAGCCTAAGCAGATTCACCAGGGCCAAAATCTCTTCAATGGCTGTGGTAACAAATGGTAAAATGGAGTTCAGTGTGGAGAAATGTAGAGTAATTAATCTGGAAGCAGGGAATCAGTCTGGGAAATATGCCTTAACAGAGCAAGCATTCAGCAGAGAGAAGAAGAGAGGGATTTGATGTGTTGGGGGTTAGTTTCCTTTGGAAAAATCCTAGAAACTGTCTGCCTGAATTGCATCTGTGGCAAAAGGGCAAGGGGGAGACAAGGCTGCATTAATGGAGGGACAGCATAAAAAACAAAAGAGGTGATATGTCTGTTGCTGGCAAAGGCATTGGATCCCACCTGGAGTATTGTCAGCAGTGCTGGTCACTGTACCAGTGTGTTGTAGCATAAGGCAACAAAGAGCAGCCCTGCAGAACCTGTGCACAAAGGTGAGAGTGCCAGGTCTTCCTCCTCAGGCCTCTTCCCACCCCATACATTTATCATCTATAGAGGAAATCTGAGGAGCACAGAGGGTTTCTCTTTAACAGAGGCTGGGAGTTTTGAAGTCAATTATATTTTTCTACAGAGTATTTATTTCTCTCTGCCTTTCTCTTGTTCTCTTCCACCCATTTCTTCTTTTCTTTTTGATTTTCCTCTTTTCTTCCTTCTTTCTCTCCTATCCCCAGCTGGGGGTTGATTTGTTGTTCCCTAATACATTGCTTTTCCTCCACCCCTGCCTGGGAAGAGAGGCTATTTAGTCAATTTGCTTCGGGGTCCTGAATAAGCCACATCTCCAGTGAAGGGGTTGTTACTTACAGGCTGGGCAGCAGGATGAAGAATACTTTTTTCTACACAGATTTTTATGAAAAGAAATCAAAGTTGTTGCTGTAGAAGAGGAAAAGCTCAGCAATCAAACTGAAGGCAGGGCATGGAATATTACACAAACTGACCATTGAAACTCTCAGATGTGGCTTTCCTTCCACACTCAAAAGGAGCTCACAATGTGATGGCTGTTTCCAATCATAAAAATTAAATACTAAAATCCTCCATTTTTTTTCCCCCTGGTGTATACTCAGGGCAAGTTCAGCAAGTTGCTCTGAATTTACCCAGCTATAGAAGACAGCTGATTTCATTTGAGCTGTACAAGAGGCAATCTTATTTTGCTTTCCCTTGGATAATGGTAAGCATGTCAATCAATGCCCAGGGCCAGTCCAGGCAACACAGCTGTGCCAGGTAAGAAATGCACTTGTCAAACTCTCAAAATACTCATTTCTTTTGCTCTGCTCTTAACCAGCCCTGACCACTGAAGGAAGGCTGAGCATCTCAAACTTGTATGCACATTAATCTGGAAGTTAAAAGTCACAATCCTGACAGCACCTTAAAAGACAGCAATTAGTATTTCTCAAAAATAGTGTTTTCTTCCTCTTCATTGACTGATACAGCAACCAACAGACTGATGCACAAAATGATAAAACAGGCCTCTAATAGGAAAAGGAAAATCTATTATTCCTGCTTTTTAAATTCCCTGAAGCAGGATTGGCTGTTGCTGTAAAATCTGTGGAATTAGGCTTGCTCTTTCAACTTGCCAAACCAGCATTTTATCCCTTTACATTCAGGTCTGTAGAGTAACTTGCCAAGATAATCTCTTGGTACCACTGAGGTGAGGATCCATATAGTGCTGCTCATGTAACTTCCCTGCTCATAGAACCATTCATCCTGGAAATATTTTGACTGGGAACTTGTTCTTTTAACTATTTTAGCTGCTTTTGAAAATACTGCCTTGCTGTCTTGCAGGAAATGAACATGCCATGAATGTACCATGACAGTGGTGGTTGTGGAGAGTGTAAAAAACCATTTAAATAGAAATCACAGCTAGAAATGAAGGCATGTAAGGAAAAGTCAAATTATAGGATTTACCTTCCAGTTTTTAAGGGCAAAGAGATTTGTTTGACCCTTTTCTTCATTGTAGCTGGGCAAGGGAAAGAAATTGGGAATCTCATATGATCTTAATTATACGCTGTGCGTGGCAGCAACTTTCAGGATATCTGTGGATTCTTGACTGAGGCTCAGTGTGTGAACTCTGTCACTAGAGGACTATGTCACACACAGAGCTGGGATGGGAGCCATCATTCACAATTCAAGCAAACCCCAAGCCCTTCAGAGATTGAACAGAAACATTCAGTTAACCTTAAAAACTGTGTCACGATTCTCCATACCCTCGTGCCCCTTGGGAACAGAAATACTTCAGGCTGCAAAGTCAGGCCCTTCTTGTGAGGCTTTTTGACTGGACTGGAACCATCAACTATTCAAACCATTGTACAAAATCCTGCTCTTTCGCAACTCCAGCAGTTTTTTTCTAGACAAGGAGCACTGTAATTCTAGGGTATAGATGCATATCCACAATATCCCTCCAAAATATCCCCCTTGATTTCTTGGGTGTCTTGGCAGAGGGTGACTTTGGACACAACAGAGTCTGGAGGTTCTCGCCTTGCCATGGGCTGTAGCTGACAGCAGAGTAAAGGGGCAAGTGCTCAGCACAGGATGCTGGTTGTTACTGCTGCAGCAAAAGTGCCTGTTCCCTGTCAAGGTTTAACAAGAAAATCTGCTTGGAAGAGATGATGTTGGGAAGATTTAATTTCTGTAGATATTTGGTCTTGTGTGTTGACTGAAGGCCCGCAAGACTTTACGTGCCTGGGTGCAAGTCCCTCAGTGGGTTTGGCAGCAACCCTTGAGTGTGAGAGATGGTGCTCCTGTACTGCAGTGGGATGACAGGAAGGCTGCACCCTCACTCATGGGACACACCTGAGCTTGGTCTCCCAAAGGGACTCTGGGTGTGAGGAGCAGGAGTGTCCTTCATGTTACCTCTGGAAGTGAAGTTAGATTGCTTCATGTTCCTACCTGAGTTGTGTCTGGGAGGAGGAGGGCATGTAGAGATGTTCTTGTGCTCCTCTGGGATTGCATCCTTAGCAGAAAGCTGGAGGGATTTGCCTGTGGCCAGCTGTGTGATGGCAAAATTACTGCTGGCATGATCAGCAATAAGGGTTTTGCTGCTGTTCAGAAATACTGAAGGTTCAGACCAGAGTGAATATGAATTCTGCACATGGTTGTTCACACTGTGGGCTCTTTGTAGTGTCTTCAGGGGGAGAAAGTCTGCTGTGGAAATCCATAATGTCCTAGCAATTTAGAAGAATTAGAGGGAACATACTTACCTAAAAGAACAAATGTGAACATATGGAGATAGCCTTTTTTTTCCTTAACCTTAGGAAGTATCAGCAAAGATTTTCATGTTTGTAAATTGTCATTTTCTTAGAGCAAAGCCTTATGGAAAAGTCAAGCTTTTTTTTATGAAAGACGTGATGGAAACTATTACAGCTCTGATCCTCTCTATTGCTAGAAAACAGAGGTAGCAACAGAAGAGGAGATTAAGCACTAAAGGTCAGGTATGAGCCACAGGAAAAATGATGTGGCCTCATCACAGTTTTCTTTGGCTTCCTGAGGTCCTTCTCTGCCTGTCCAGGCAAGAGAGTCCTTTCTTCACTGGCTCCTGTGTGGATCTGTCCTCTGATGGCTGAACAAACTCTTCTCAGCAGTAACCAAACATGAGAATAACAGCTTTGCTCGTGAGGCTCACATCTGGCCAACCACTGTCATGTTTCTCTGTTCTGCTTGCCCTAACTCTTGACTTGGAGGGGGAGAGATTGGCATTTCATTGTATGAAATGCCAGCTGGGATCAAATCAATAGCATTGATTCAGTCTTGTGTCTCCAAAGAGTTGGGGTTTTTCCTTTTAATTTTTTTCCCCTCTAGCTCTGTTCTTTGAGAAGAGTGAAACAAAGGCACTGAGTGCTGCCAGTGGTCCTCAGGCACAGGGGCCAGAGCCAGAGCTGCAAAGCCCTCCATGAGTTTGAATAACTTTACTCTTGCTGGACTAAATCAGGTTTGGATGTAGGAACTTTATTTTCTCTTTCAGCGTTGGTTTGGTTCACTGTTTGTGAGCCCTAACAGGACAGAATGCCCTTGCTTGGGGGGATCAGTCCTGCAGCCAGCCCAGGGCCAGATGCCCAGCTGGTGTAGGTGACCTCAAACCTTAGAGACTTGTGCCAAGTTATGGTTGCTGACATTTTGTCTTTGTATGGTTTTGGACAGATTATAGTCGTGCCTGCACAGACTGTTAGAGGCAGTCACTGGTGACATTGTTGTGGCCAGAGCAAGCCCTCGGCAGCAGGAGTACAGAAGGTTTTTGATGCAGCCCCTCACACCTGTGGAGCAGGCAGCAAAGGTGGGAAGAGGAGGATGCACCCCCTGCTGCTCTGCTCCCTGCTTCTCAGGGGAGTATGGATGTGTAAGTCCTGCTGTGGAGCAGTTGTAGTTTATCAGGTTAAGGCCTGTGGAGTGGCTACAGATGCTTAAGTCATGCCAAGATATTCCTATGGACCCATTTGTTCATGAAATATCAGAGGGCAGTGCAGGACAATTCCTAGTGAGGCAACTAGAGTAAAATATAAACGGAAAGATGCAAACTTGATAATCCAAATGAGTTTACTTTTTATACAACAGTTGTTGTTTGACCCAGAAGAAAGAATAATATTATAGAATCTGAGGGGAAAAAATAAAGTTGTCTAAAAACAAAACACAAATAGCAGCTACTTGAATTGTATTTCTAATATATCAGTGTTGACAGCTCTCTCCTTCCTCCAGTTGAGCCAGGAATCTTATAGAAGTGGCTGGTACCGAAGAGATGAGGAGGAATGTAAGCAGAGGTGATGGAGAGGCAGAGCTGACACTGATTCGTGTCAGTGTGTGTCCTGGGCAGGAACAGTCTGAGTGAGGGGATATGGATGGTGTCGCTGCCCAGCCCCTGAGGGGCTCAGGGTCAGAGGCTCTTGCTGCACTGTGTGACACTTCTGCGCTTGGGAATAATACCAGAATGGGGTACAATAAAGAGTAGTAAAATAAATAGAATAATAGTAAAATAAACAGAATAATAATCCAAAATTATGTTGCTGCCATAGTCTGAATCCCCACTTGGAGCGAGGTTTCTGAGTTGCATTAAATTGGTGTCCTGTGCTTAACTGTGCCAGATGAGGAGCTGAGTTTGCGTAAGGGTGGTGGGTGAGGTTGCTGGGATGTAAATACAAGGCAAATTTCTCACTCTTTAGGCTCAGTCAGTGGTAAAAATATGACCTAGAAAAAAGGAAGAAAAGATCATGACTTTTCAGTCCAGCAGCCAGTGGTTTTGGACTGGCAAGCTTGGGCTGTTCAGCCAAAACGGGGCCTAGGTGTGATTTGCAGCAAGTGGTAAACAGCTCTGCTTTAACAAGTGGTCTCTGACAGGGGCTTAAGTTGAACGCAGAAAAGTCGGGCATTCCTTCATTGTTTGTGAACAGTTGGGCTGGAACTGGCACAGTGAGACTGTGAGGAACACTGACTGTGCTTTCCTTTGTGTGTGAGGAGCTGTGCCCTGGGCTGTGTGGCTCTGGGAGCCCGGGCAGGCACGGTGCAGCTCCCAGTGTCCTGTCCGCAGTGCACGCTAGAGCAAATAACACATTCTTATTTTTATACAAATGTGCATAACTTCATCCATTTCTTGTGGCTGCTCTGACAGGAAAAGGAAATTTATGACGCACATCACCCATTTATTTGGCACAGGCAGTGTTTATTGCTGAGGGAGGCATTCTCATGGAATTGATTGCACAATTTCCTCTTGGTGTACTGTTTTCAAGTAATATCCCAAGACCTCTGTGTACTAAGATACAGAGACACTTCTTTAAGGCCCACAGAATACTAAAGCAGAGGAAGAAAAGAAGCCACATAGTGAAAAATAAAATGGAAAAATACAATTTTAATTACACTGTAAATCTGGGTCTCTCCATTATGCTGGGAGTGTCTGTGAAAACACCCATTCCCAAATTTCTAGTTTTCTCCACAGAACTAGGAACAGCTTTGTATTTTATCAGTGTTACATTTTCACAGGTATGACTGGTGGGGGTTTTGTCCAGGGTTAGTTGTGGTTCATGCTTTAGGCATGCCTGGATTATGGACATGTGGTGGGGAGAGAAATTTGCAAAAAGATAAAGGTATATGGTCAGTGCGATGTCTTGCTGAAAGGGTGGGATTGTTGCCTGTCCCAACAGGCAAAAAGGGGTTGAAACTATTAATGACACAAAAGGCAGGATGAGAGGGGTTGTTGCCTTGATTCAAAGAACTGTGTGACAATATATATTTTAAACACCATGCGTGGCACACAGTATAGAAAAAGAGAGAAACATCTGTCCTAGAAGAGGACTCTTGGCTTTGTTTGACTTGTTTTTTAAACTTAATTTTATTATTTTAAAAAATATTATTTAATCTGCTCCTGCACAATCATTTGTACCAAATCTTTGGTATAATGTCTCATTTGCATGTGGAAAGGCATGGAGTTGGTTGCTTGCACACAAAAATGTGCCAGGTGATGACAGTGGTTACAAGCAATCATGGACTGAAGATTGCAACCAGCAAATTTAGAGCTCTTTTGTTCAAAGATGACTCAAAGTGCAGGGACAGAAGAGTGGTGGTGTGTGACATCATTTACGGACAGTGGATTCTGCTCCCTTCCACTCCATAAGGAATGTCAGTGACAACCCCACAGATGTTGGCATGCTGAAGGTACATGTCTGCTTCTGAAAGAGGTGCCTATGGATAAATTTTTTTCTTTCCTGGTTGAATGGCTCCTCATCTGCTTCATTGTCCTATATTTTGGAGGGGAGTTTGACAGCCAGCATAGCTTTAATTTTATAATTTCACTTCTCTAGTGTCTCCCTTGGTTTCTGCTAACTTCACAATTTTTCTTTCAGGCTCCAGATGAAAGCAATCTCCTCCTAAGCTTCTGTTTTCACACTTCTGAAGGCAGCTTCCTCATCTCAGCCTCCTGATGCTCCTCCTCAGGCCCTGAAGCTGGGGACCAGCTTGAGCCTATTCTACCGCTCTCGGGTGTTCAGCTGAGCTGTGGGTTGGAGTGGGAGTTTGTTAGCACAGAGGAAGATGGCTTACCGGTAGTGGCCTTTTGTATGTGCTGACCTCTGAACCAGAAACAAGATTCAAACCTCAGAGGAGACTGGTTGTTAATCGAATCAGGAATCAACTGTGACTCAACCTTCAGATCCCCAGCTGAAGTTGTATCCATGGGCAATTAAAAGAGGAAAACAATATTTAGCTATTTATAGCTGTATCTCCTTCTGTGAGAGGACAAGACACCATGGATAAACATGTTTATATTTGTTAGATGTGCAAATTGTGGTTCCTTTGAAAACCTCACCGTTTATGATTAAACCTCAGAAAGCAAAGGGCTGTTTATTGACGCCACAGGACTTCCTGAGACTCTGCCGTGGACATCTCTGCTTGGAGTGTGTGACACTGGCATATCCACAGGGGACAGCACCCAGACGCTGCCATCTGCACATGAAAGAATAAAGGTGGCTCCAAGCAGTCCTCTGCAGGAGATAATTTTCCCCCTCAATTAGCTTACACTTTCTAGGTTCTGCACTTCAGAAGCCTACACTCTTCCCAAGCCCAGCTCTACAGTCAGTCAGTGGTGAACAGAACATACAAACTTTCTGTTGCTAATATATTTCACAGTGCTGTGTGATATTAGCAAACTCCAGATAGCTGTCAGGACCTCAAGGTATTCTGGAACATCCTTTGATGTTACAAAGTAATGCATTTTCCATATTATTCCTTTGAACACATTATATATGCAAAGTCTAGCACTTCTTATGGGAGAGGTGGAATTATCATACAATAAGATATTTTTTCCTCTAGTTCTTTCATGGCTGATAACATATAAAATTTCTTCTTAAAATCCAGGCTAGGAACTCAAACCTTATTTATACTGTATTGAAAACATTACAGGGCATAAATCAGTTCAATTTTTAAAGTTCCTGTATGATACTTTCAGAGCAGCCAAATTCCTTCATTCGCCTGGACTCCTTCCAAAATTCTGCCAGCGCTCATGGAAATCTAAATAACTTTGGAGAAAAAGCAGGTTTTCTGTGGAGGCTCAGATTACCCTGTCACCCTTCCTCCACTGCAGACAGGCCTCTGATAAACATGGAGAATAGGGACAGGGAAATTACTTCATTACTTTATGTTCTTTTCAATTACAAACATCAAGGAGTCTGAGCCTCCTGCCAGCTCATGCCCCAAACCCTTGCAAATTTGTGGCTTTCAAAAGCCAACAGTTGCATTTCCTTTGCCAGCAGGGATAAGCTATAGAAAGTGAGCAGGGGAGCTCAATTGAATTTTATTTCTGAGTGTTATTTAAAAGTTTCAAATCTCAGCTCTGTTTATTTAAAGTAGGACTCCAGCTGAAATGTAAGTCTGTGAACCAGAGAAGTGATCAAAACAGGTCTGCACCTTCTTTTCTTTTTTGGGAATTAATCACTCAGTGGTGGTGCTTTACTGTAATCGTCTTGTGATCATTTAACCTGGAAGCAGTACTTCCAGAGAGCTTTGGAATATTCTCCTGCTGGCATCTTCAGATCTACTATTTGTACCCTTCACCTGTTTTCACAGCACAAGAGGTTAATGCATTGCTTTTCTACCAGCTTTGCTTTGTGTTTTGATTTACACCTAAAGAAACAAGTGTATTTTCTTTGATGTAATTTTTCCATTATTGATGAACTAATATTACAAAACCAAGTCTGTTTAAGATCTTACTTAGAAATCCCGTTATTTCTTCAAGAAGAAAAAACCCACCCAAACAACCAAAAAAATAAAAATTAACATCCAGTTTCAAAACATTGTGTTGCAGAGGTGGGGGAAATGTTGCAGGAGTGAATCTGATTTCCTACTTCCCACATAAATCTTACAGACTCAGCTTCCACTTAGTTTTTAGTTCTGTGCTAAAAGTCACTGAAATAGAAGCCTGTGTTTGGATTAACCACAGGTGTCTGTGTGTAGCTCTGGGAGGGTTTCCTGGGGCTGTTCTGCTCCTCTGTTTTTTTACACCCAGATTCTGCAGTGTGGGCTCAGGTCACTTGGTGCCTCAGCTGGCCCAGATGTCTGCACTGCAGTGGTACATGACCTTTGTGATCATCTTTGTGATCAGGAGAGAGGGAAGGGAGACAAGGACCAGTAAAGGTACTGTGGGGCTCTTCGGTGCCTCACAATTCAGGTTTTGCTTTGATAGGAATTCAAGAATCCAGACATTCTTGTGAAATGAAACTGAAGTGGGGATGGGTAGAGCAAACAGCTGATGACATGGAAACCAAGAGACTATCCAGAAGTTCTCAACACAGCCTCTCCCAGGTTTTACTTATTTCTTATGTGCATGTTACTTGAATACTTCTGCTGAAGTCTGTGGGAATTCTTTTAAGTGAAATTGAAGTGTGGGGAGTTGTTAGTTGGAAGGCTTGCAGCATCTTTTTCCTGCTATCAAAGCTTCATCCCTCAGCTACAGCTCTCCTGGATTCAGACTATGTGTGGGTACCTCTGCCTGTGTGTGTGTGTCTGCATTGGCTTCTTGAGATTCTCTGCTACCTCTTGGGCCATAAATATTGTGTGAACCACAACGGAGGCCTGCCTACTGCTGGTATCAGCCCAAGTGTGGAAGTACATAAAACAAAAAAAGTACTAAGGAAAAGTTCACCACACTTGAAAAGTCCCAGCTGGCCAAGCCTGGGCTTTGGGAGCTGCCTGGAATGAATGATCTGTACCTGGAATAATTTTGTGTACTCACTGACTCCCTATGGTTTGATGCCAAAATCGGGTTTTTTGCATAATGTTAAGGTCACAGTGATGTAGGTATTTTTTAGTTAATGGAACTATTGGATGCACTGTAAGCAATTTTTCCCTTTAAGAAGGAAAACTGCAGATGGACTCTCATTCTATTTGCTGATAGATAATAAGGAAAGGTGTATCACCCCAAGAATGCCTGTTGCTGTGACAAATCACAAGCAGGGGAGAAAGACAGTGCCTGCTAAATTTAGCCTGTGCAAATCCAGTACATTCCAAATCCACGGAGTGAAATACTGTTTGGAGAGAAATATGATTGAAACATTTCTGGAAATATAACTCCACTGGCTAGTTCACCACCTGGACTTAGTTTTCATCTTGTAGAAGAGTAATTAAATTTTTATTATTTTTAAATTATAGCCCCCCCCTTCCTTCCCAAATATCAGTTCTCTTGTCTTCCCACTGAAGCAAGCACTGTTAAGCTGCTATAACTTTTAGAGCATGAAAGCAAATGTTGTAAAGAGGTCACTGTAAAGGTCACGCAGCAGGTTTGATGTGTCAGTGGATAAATGATGGGATCACATCTGGAACAGTTTGGTGAATAAATAAAATGTGAAAGCTCATATATCACTGCCCACCTTCCAATCTGTAAGGGAAAGAGAAAATAAATTCTCTAATAACCTTGTAAAGCACATAAAAGATATTGAGTAAACTCTTGAAATTTTGTGACTAAAACTGTCTGTATTAAATAATGATTTTAAGAGTGGCAAAAAGCTTGAAATACAGTATGTCTTCCTTGTAAAATGTTGTTTTATTTTATTATTTATTTATTAGACTGTACTTGGATAGCTTTGAAAAATATAATTTTGAGTTTAACTATGTGTTATTGAAACATTTTTCCTTTAGATATGTCCCCCAGAGGTATTTTATATTTACACTTAGGGAAAAGAATTTTCAATTTTTATTATGCAGTGCTGCATTATTGCTTATACTGCCACTATATTCTGCCTTCTGCAAGTAACATTAATATATGCATATTTTACTGCCATTACCTTCAAAAGGCCTTAGAAAACCCATAGGTCTAAAATGATTTCTCTAAGTTGGTCATTACCTACTACTGAATTAAAATACAACAGGCTGTATATTCTTTTACTGGGCCATTAATAATAAGCCCTTGCAAGCTGTGAGACAGTGAGCTAGAAACTGAGTAATTTCGGGCACCAAAGGAATGTACAGTATTAATAAAAAGCTCACAGAAACCTGTTCTGGAGTGTGAATGCCTTTGGTGTCTGATGTGGGACTCCAGGCAGGGGGTGGGTTTTGATCTCCAGCATCCTGCAGGCAGCTCCTTGGGGCGAGTGGCAGTGGCTGGTTGGGCCTCGTGGGGAGAATCAGTCCGTGCAGGGGTGGCTGTGGGGAGTGTGTGTGGGATGCACAGGCACTGCCAGCAGCTACACAGCTCTGCTGCCCATTTGCCTGCCTTGCACACACCTGGGCAGTGCCCCAGCCGTGCTCTGAGGCACACAGAGAGCCACCCTGTGCTGAAGTCGCCAGGGCTCTGGGCAGCACTGGGTGCACCCAGGCACGGGCTGTGCTGTGGGGAGTCATGGCACTGCACTGCTTTGCTGGGGAGGAAGAGCTTGAGCCAGTGCCCAGTGCAGCCATGGAGAAAGTGTCTCATCAGCTTCAGCCAGAGTCAGCTGGGAGCAGCAGGGTGAATGCTTGTTGGAGGCTATGGATGTAGGGAGCTGTGGGGTGGATGTGTGTGTGTAGGCTGTGGGTTCTGGGGGAGTTCATGAAAAACCCTGAAATGTCACCAGCCAATGCATGTTTGACTCCCACCTTTCACATGTGCGGTTCAAGGCATTTAACATCTGAGATGATGGAGCAAGGACTAAAAATAACCATAGACAAAGTCTGAGCTGATAATAACCACAACAGAGCGTTTATTCTGGAAGACCATGTGTCCTGTAACCTTTAACCTAAACCTGGAAATCACAGATCACCTTGTAACATTGCTGGACATCTCTTAAACTGATGCCAGGAAGCAAATCAATGACTTACAAGAACACTTTATTTTCCCAAATATGATCTTGTTGCTGCTAAGTTAATCCTGCAATTTCTCCAATTCATTTATTGAGCTCCACCTTAATGTGGGTTTGGTTTCTGTCAAACAGCTGTTCTAAATATTTTATTCCTTTGATGAGCCGAAACCTCTTCAAATATCCAGCTCATACTTTATAGCCAACTCAGCTCCATTAAATTTTTGGCAAATGTATGGTCATGTGGTCTTTGAAGACAGCCATATTTAATACAACTCCATGCAGTTTTTTTTTTTTTCCTCAGAGGAAAGGTAATTTAACTTACAGAAAGAATTTTATACTTTAGCACTGGTTTCTGACTCCCTGAGCAGACCAGTGAGTGTGTCAGTCTTGTCATGGGAACTTGGAGCTTTGGGCTTTTCTCTTTCATTTTCCTTTGAAGGATTCCAGTTACTCTGAGGATGAACAGGAGCTTGTGAAATATTCTGCAGAGAGTGACAGAGCTGGGGCAGAATGTGACACCTGTTGTAAGGCAACAGAGGTTGTAAAGAGTACAATTTCTTTAGCAGACACATGATGAGGTGCTGTGCTGAGACAGCCTTGGCCAGTAGGAATGATCCATCAGTTTCTTTGCAGAAATGAAACTTACTTCTTACTCAACTTTATTCAACCTAAATTTTTCTTTTTATGAGGTGAACTGTATTCATCTACCAATTCATCTGGGAATCTACACCCACAATGGCCGTGGGGGACAGCCCATGAAGAAAGGGACATGACACAGATGTTGCCTGTGTGGTGACAGAGAAGGCATCTCAGGATGAGTGGCTATCAGAAGGTCAGTATTTGTTTCCAGCTGATGATTTTGTTATTATCTGCTGCAGAGGTGCAACCTCTAGTTTCAGCAGTGAAAAGCTTTGTGGTTCTGGACCTAACCAGGCTTTCAACCCTCAGTTGAGAGCCAAGGCTACACATCCTGCATCTGAGTCCCCCAGGCAAACTCTTTAAGGCTTCATTCTACATCATCCCACAGCTGTGGGGGAAGGCAGGACCCAGCCTTAAGTCAAGTGGTTCAAAGTCCATAAACCAACCTTTGCAAGCCTGCATTGAATTTTTATGCATGCAACCTTGTTGGTAGCAAATGGTGAAGCTGGGAAGAAAAGCCGGAGCCCCCATTTCATGGCTGGATTTCTGACTCTGTCATTCTAGCCCAGCACAGGACAGTGTCTCTCAGATTTCAGTAGTGGCTAAGCACAGAAATATCACAGCTCATCTTGCCCTAATCCTGCAGTTCTTTGCCCCACTCATACCCTCACTGTACTTTTGGAGCCAGTTACA
This sequence comes from Rhipidura dahli, assembly GCA_013399225.1. Lineage (NCBI taxonomy): Eukaryota > Metazoa > Chordata > Aves > Passeriformes > Rhipiduridae > Rhipidura > Rhipidura dahli. The sequence continues at coordinate 878,940 of VXAC01000152.1, forward strand.
GGTTTGCTGTGGGATGTCTTCAAATTCTCTGTACTTTCCTGAGAAGTTTTAATCTTGAGAGAATGTCTGGGTTTAGAGACATGCACAGCAGAACAACTGTGCTGCGAAGAATATGGTTTTAATCAGAGTGAAGCAATGCTTCTGCTAATTATGTTGTGCAGTGATAGAGAAGATCTTGTTCAGTTTCCTCTTGCATACTATGTGACATCTTGTGTTTTCTATTCCCTGCCAGAAGACATCAAATCTTTTTGAAATTCACTTGAACAGCTGCCCTTGGAAACAAGAAGAGGTTAACAGATGATCTTGTAGGCTCAAGAAAAATCGTGAGATTGAGGAAGAAAATATGAATCTTTCAGAATTATAAAGATCATGGCAAATACTCATAAAATTTGAGCTGGTGTCATGCTGTTGGAAGATCCAATCATTTTTATTTTGAAAGATTTCAGCACACTGACGTCAGCTAAGCATGCTGCTAAATCAGTACCTGAAACACTTTTTAGCTTATTCAACTTGGTTCTTGCATCTGGCTTTTCTGGGGGACAGTACAAGTCTTTGAAAATTTACTGTAACATAACATATATGAGGTGAGATGTGATGCATGGCTGAGGGGAGGATCAGCCCAATAATCCATGGTAGGGCTACATTATGGTTCTACAATCCATCTTTGTCAGGTGAGTATGCTTTAAATGGGAAGTGGTAGCTATTGGAACATGTAAGATTAATAGGTGATGTGTGTGTTAATTACAGGATCATAGATGTTGGGTTTGGAATAGTCTTTATAGACTTTGAGTCAAATCCCTGGGATCTCCTGTGGTTTACCCCAGGTATTTTCCGAGAGTGCTCACTGGCGTCAGCTGGAATGTGTCTGTTGATAATGCTTGTGCTGCTTCTCTCTCCAGACTGCTATGCTGTTGAATTACTGTTCCTGTTTGAAAGTTTTCTCTTGTTATCTAATCTAAACTTGCCCTTCTTTAATTTAAAGCCATTACCTCTTGTAGTACATTGCACTTGGCCAACCGTAAATAAGTCTTTCTTCTCCTTTACATTATTTCCTCTCAAGTATTAATTACCTCCAACACTTCTCTTTATTTCTTTAAGCTATTTAGGTTAACTTCCCTTAACCTTTCTCCGAACCCTCCTCTCAAAGGTTACGTTAGCTGACATATTGTCTTGAAAATGTTAACTGTTGCTAAAAGCACTTCTTATAGAGCACTCTCCTACCTAGTGTGCAGCTGGATAAATATGTGGTGACCTTTTTTCTAGGAGCTCTCATGGTCATAGCATGGTCATGTAGATGATTCTTAACTACTGATTTCCCAGCAATGTGCTTGGTGTTCTCTGCTTTTGTTTGTAAATAAATCGGGGTTCACTTAAAAGTAAAGGAGCTGACCTGAGAAGTACCCAACATGATTGCTCAAAACCTAACATGAAAAACAGAGACATGGTGGATGGACTGGCAGTAAAATTGAAATTGTCACCTTCTAGAGGACAGACTGTTCATTAATATCTCAAGATTACTGAGGAAGAATGGAACAGCACGGAGGGTTTAGTGCTGTGCACTCTTCTCTTTTAGGGGCTCAGAGAGACTTGCAGCTGTTGTTGGCTCTCAGACCTGAGAGCTGGAACCTGTCTGTGGTCAGGACACTTCAAACTTGGTTTGGTGGAAACTCAATTGCATAATTGGGCTTTGCAACTGATGTGGACCCCAAAACATAACTGCTTATTGTGAAGCTGCCCAGAAACCCCTTCCCCTTCATCCTGCCCTTGGTAGGGTTAGGTTCTTCTTCCCAAGAAATGCCTGCTTCCAGAAATCCACAGAGGAAGGTGTCTGTGCTCTCCTGGGCAGATAGGCTAATTTTGCAGTTTCTAATGAAGTGTATTTACGGAGGAACTGACTGGGATCTGGTCCTTTATCAAGAATTATTATGTCAGGAGGAAAAAGCTTTGCTCTACTAGTCTGAGCAAGGGACATGCATATAAGGAGAAATTATGTTATGCCTTTAACAATCCAGCCATTAAGCTCCACACAGGAACATCTGTTTCCTTCATATTCTTCACACAGGATGGGGGTTTTGCTCTCAAAGACAAGGAGCTTTGCTATCACGTTGTATATTTTATTCTGTTCCACTCTTTTGCTTTCTCCCGAGTAGATTTGAGTGTTATTTGATACCTGCCAGAAAAGGGCTCATGTCTTACAGCATCAGCTTCTTGTGTCGCCTTTGAGACCCTCCAGTGTTGTTTGTTCCATCAGGGAATTAAAACAAATTAATGCAAGCAAGATGAGAACAGGCTGAGATTCTGGCAGAGTGGTTTTTGTTAACAGTTGTTCCCAGGCCAACAAAATTTGAGGACCCCTGTGTTTGGGGGAGAGTAGAATTTGTGAGAAGCCTCCTCCATCTCACACATGCATCCCGTTTGCTGGCTGACAAAAGCTGCAAATCCAGCATGCCCTGTTTCTTCCGTGCCTGACAACAAGCTCCTTGGGATCTTGTTTTAGAAGCATATGAACAGTGGTAAAACTGAGGTTTGCTGAATTCTTGCCCAGAGCTTTTCTGACTCATCGTATGGTATATTCACATGTAACTCATTTTTCCAGCAAATCTTTACTCCAGACCTCAAAGAGGATACAGGAATGAATGAAGAGTTGCTGTTTCTTTTCTAGAAGTTTATATGGAAACAGATTCTTTCCTATTTCTGTGGTCCTGATTGCATTTTCAAGCCTCATGCTGCTCTTTGTGCTGTTTTAAGTCCTTTATTTGAAAGAGTTCCAGAATAAAGAGAAATACTTGTAGTAGTTGTGCAGCTGAAATGATCAGGTGACAGATAATAATTTGGTGTATGAAGGCAAATGAAGGTATATTTATGAATATGCCATTCTCTCGGGCAAGTGAGAAAAGCAGCCCTTCTTTATTTTTTTTCACCTTTCTTATGTGCCGCATTAAAAAAGAACAAAAAAAGGCAAATCCTGATCTCCAGACCACTTTGCATCAAATGTTTTACCCTTGCAAGAGCTGGTCACTTTTTTTGGTAGAAGCCAAGTGGCATAACCTTGCAGTCAGAGATGAAGCCTGGAGGAGCTCTGTGATGGCCCAGGGTCTGGCTGGCTTGGTGATGGTGTTTTCAGCTACCAGCTGTGAGCCTTGATCTCCTGTTGCTCCAGTGTTTCCTCCTTCCAAGGTGTGTTATGTTCTGCAATCATGAATTGGTGATCCCTGCTGTGGTTGTATAATTTCTGGCAGGAATTCCCTAAAGGGAAAATTCAATACTAATTTTGAATCCTAAAGCTGAAAATATCTTAAGTATCAGTGCTACTTGACCACTGAACACTTTGTTATGCAGAACAGGGCCAGGACACACCAGGGAATATAATGGTGAGGGATCCTGGAAAATCCTTTATTTCACCAAGCTGGGCAAAAGGTTGAGGAGTGAATTTTTTTGTATCTAATAGGTTAAGGCTGCTCTCCCTCCCTATGTAGGAGATAACCACAATTTTGTGCAGAATTAGCAATTAGCATTCCCAGTATGTGTGGAGTGTTTGTGATGAGTATCTCTGTCTGGGCACTGGATACTCCTCAGTGGGTACAAAAGGAGCATATGTGGACTACAGCTCAATCTCCTGCTCACTGGATTGCTCTCTGCAAAGAAGGAATGGTGGAAATGTGGTGTTACCACCACTCACACTGGATGCCTGCACCACGGCAGCACTGTTTGGTAAAGCAGCCTCCTTTTGAAACATTCCCAGAGCTCCTGATTTTGCAAACCTCCTGATGTCTGCCAACACACATGCACTTCTAGTCCCACAGAAGCCAGAAATCACTGAATCGTGCAGAGACATCTCTAGAGGATCATCTTTGGCATATAAATGTTCATACAGAATGTGAGAATGGGAAAAACAAATGTGGCACCCTCTTGAACGGGTTGATTTATGATAGCAGAGGAGTTGGGAAGTACAAAGCTGCCTTCCGGGACCAGCTAATTTCATGTTTTAGTTGCTTGTAAATAAGTGAGTTTCAGATAAATGCACCCATCTAGCTGACTGCACGTTTCATTACTGGGAGGATTAAGCCAGTTTAAAAGATTTAGGAAACGGCTGCGCCAAGTTCATATTTTTTAGGAGTGAGGACTGCCAAGCCCAGTGGGTGTAAGAGCTACTTTGGAAGCACTTTTATGAACTATTCCTGATGCGTATCTTCAAAATATTTAAAGCAACACCTGTCATAGGCCGTTCTCCCTTTATCCTCTCTTCATGCCAAGTAATGGTGCCACATGGCTTCCACAACTGAAATAACTCTTGGAATACAACATCCTGCTGCTCAGTGTGCAGTATATGTTGGCAGGACTTCTCTTTTTCCTTTTCTTCCCCTCCAGGATTTCTACATATTGGGTATGAGTGCTAATAAACTGGTTGGGAACCACTATTATTGTGTTAATCTGGATTTGGCATTGTAGGGATATTAAAGCTCCTCCATTATCAGCCTTGTGAATGTAAAATGCCACAGACTTTTAAATATTTACATTATTGCAAGGTTCAGGCCCAAAGGTATGAGGGGGCTGTATTCAGGCCTCCCATGATGGAGTCTTGGGTGTAAAGAGGGATTTAGCCTCCTGACTATGCAGGATTATCACATCCTGTCTCCCTATATAATGAATAAGTGATTGTGTTGGCTAAATTATGTGTTTATAGCAAATGATAATTTTTTTCCCACTGGTTTTACAGGGAAGTGGTGTCTGAACAACAGGTTAAGCCCATCTCGTTATTCTGAATGCAGCCACCTGAAAATCTTCTCACTTGGCATCCCTGAGTTTGGGTCTGTACCTGGGTCAGGCTGTGCAGAGTTTCAGTTTGGGGTCCCCTGAGCCCAGACTTCAGGCTGTTTTACCTGTTTTTCTCAAAGAGCAGTTGAAGAAAAGGAAAGCTCTTCCAGGACAGTTATTGAAATAACTTTTCATTCCAACACCATCATGTTCTTTTAGGGCATGTCTAGTCATTTTATCCAAGAATTACTTCTGTTGCTCTCTGTACCTGGTGGTAAAGGCTGGGGGTTGCTGCCACAGCATGAGGTCGCTTTTCTGTGCTGTGCAGAACCTCAGAACACACTGCAGGCCCTGTGAGTGGTAATATGTAAATCATCATTAGCAGATGTTTATTGTTTCTTTTCAGAAAATCAGATTTGACTAATCAGCCTAAGTGAAACATATGCTGAAATTAATTAAAGTTTGTTTTAAAATAATTTGCATGCTTATTGCTTTTAACTGATTGTAATTGGGGCTTTTGAATACTTTTTAACAGACAGAGTCGCCCAGGTTGAGCTTTTCAAAGCACCAACTGGCACGTCGCCATCCATCTTCCACTGCTGGCTAAATGATCTTTATTGCACTGAGTTCCCAATCCCACCAAATCACAGCAAAAAACAAGGAGCACCTCATTGTTTTCCATTTTGCTATGGTGGTTTTGTAATGAGCACAATTGCTGAGATATGTGTGCCATGATGAAAGATGTGATGATTACAGAGGAACTGAAGACAGCAGAGCTTTTATGAATAATACACAGAGTTGACAGCATTGCTTGAGCATCCTGTGTGGTGGGCGGTCTCATTGTTTTGGCAAGATTGCTCACCTACAGACATAAATTCCAGCCACCTCTAGCATCTCCCCTGCACAGCACTGGGGATGTCAAGACTGTCAGGGGTCCCCATGGTGTGGGGTGGCCCTGCAGATAAGTGCCCTGGCCAGCCAGGCTGTGCAGGAGCTGTCTGACACTCTTCTTTGAGCCTGGAGGGAGCCAGCTGGCTCTGCAGGCAGGGACATTTAGGGTGGGGAGGGACTGGCATCCTATCAAGTTCTGCCCCAACACACAGCATGGCTTGACTGGCTCAGCCCTCATGTCTCTGGGAACCCAGCAGAAGAGCCAAAGGCAGCAGCAGCCTTGCCAGAGCACGCTGGTGTCTCACTTGCAGACCCAGCCAACACGCCTGGGTCCTGTGTCTGGTGCTGCTGTGGACTTAGTGCTGAGCACTGGGCAAGTCACTTCTGTTTTGCTCTCTATGCTGAAGGAAATAGCCAGGTCTGAGAACTGTCTCTGATAACATCAGGTTATACAATGGGGCTCTGAATGGGACATGCTTTTAACTCTGGCCTTCTCACTGGGAGCCAATGAATCATGTGCTCCAGGTTTTACATGGGCTTCTTAATGGTCTCCAGGTGGAGATGAAGGTGTGGGTTATGACCTATAACTTCCTAAATAGCCCGGGGCTGGCCTAGCCATGGGACTGCTGTTCTCTGTGTTGAGTCCTGCTGTGGTAGGCAGAAATGTGCTCCTTAATGGAAATAACAAGGTGACCAGCAGTTTGCAGCCAGTCTTCAGGAAGGGGTCCCTTTTCCCCCACCTCCACTTCCTTGGTTTGAAATTATCAAGGAAGAAATTTTCAAGAATGGCCCTGAGAAAAAAAGTATTTGAATGAATCTGAGGCCCTTAGGAGCAAAAGGCCACCTAGTCAACCAGGTGAGCTCCAGTGAAAGGTCTCTCAGTGAGGTGAAAGTTAAATTTAATTGCAGTTAAGTTTAATTGTATTTAATCTCATACATCCAACTACCGTCATCTGGAGAATCTAAGCAGACCGGGACTCAGGCTCCTTTATGCAAAGTGGGCCCGTCAGTGGAGCCATGTATCAGCATCCTGCCACTGATAAATACTGCTCATCCCAGCAGAGGATTTGTCTCAGTAGCACTGCTTTCCCTGCAGCAGAGCTTGCAGGATTAGTGCAGGACTTGGTTTGTTCTTTTCATTTATTAGCTCGCTTAGATCTTCCTCAGACCACACTGAAGACAAGAGGCACTTATTAAGAGCAGCAGTTTGTTTCAAGTGTTTTCTCATAAGTTTCCAAATCTTCCTGCTTTAATGTCACAGCATCACTGGCTCCTGTGATGGAGAATAACAGTGGTTCATTAAGCTCATAAATCCAAAAGGAAGAAAGACTCTCCTGGAGACATGAGTAGCTTTATAACAAACAGAGCAGCAGGAGAGCCTGCAAATTATCAGCCCAATGCTTTATAAGCATTTTATCATCAGTTGGGGGAAATTACAATAAAGAGCAATGAGTAAGTGAAACATAAACTATGGCATAAACATGCCCCATGTTCCCTTCTGTCCACGTTTCATGTAAAACCTTATTTGAAGGCATGGCACCAGTGTGAGATTCCAGGACAGTGTCAGAAACTCTCTCTCATCCAGAGATTTGCTCAGGCTGGAAATTACACAGGGTTATATGTTATGTGTACAAATTCTGCCAGAAGACTGAAAATATATACAACATTTAACAGTATCTCCCCCATTATTCCGATGCAAGTGCTGCATGACAATAAGCTTGATGATGTTTACACCCTATCCAACAGTTTTGTCACTACCACATTTTTAAGTGTGCAGCTTTGATTTATGACTAGTGATACTAAGATCCCAGCCTGTAAATTTCTACAGCAAGCAGACTTGAATTATGTGTTGAGTCTGCTGCACTGGATCAAAAATGTTCAAAATCCTCTCTGGGAAGATTTAAATGTATACAGTTTCTAAGCCATGAAAATATTGCTCTAATGTGCCTATGTGATTTTTACCAGGTTGTGAGTTCAAATCCATTTATCAGCTGATGTCTAATGAGTTTGGCAGGCCCCTACTACATTAAGTATAAGAAAAACTATGAGCATAATGATATAGACTGAGGAGAATTTAATGAACAAATAAGTGACCTTCATGTTTATGTGAGATAAAGATTTCATGCCAAATTTTGCACAATATATGCTCGAGATAATGGAGTATTTATTAGATTTCTTTTCTCCTTTATCCTCTTCTTTGCACACTGTTTTTTGCACAGCAGACCTGTGTCACCCATGGTATATTACAGGGAAGAGTGCAGCTGGCCTGCAGTGGCTAAACATTTTAATTCTACTTGGGGGATCTGACTGGACAAAATAAAGGAGTAAGTCATCCAAGGCCTGTTTCAGGGTGGCAGCTCTGCTGGGGGTCAGCACATGGTGGCCACATGTCGTGGGGTTCCCCTTGATGCCTCTGCTGGCATCACTGCTTGTCACTTCTGCAAAATCATGTCACCAATCTTGATGTTTGAGCTTGTATTTAGGAGCTTAATTACAGGCATCTTTTTCTCTGCAAAATGCATCCCAGCATTCTGGCCTGAATCCCACAGTGTCTCCTGACAAGTGACCATTAGTGACTGGCTCCAGTGTCTTTGAAGAAATGACTGTCCTTTGGATGAGGAAATCTTGAGCCTGAGGATGTACTTAAAGCTGGCTGATCTGGGCTTTGTACTTAGGGCTGCTTTGAATGATGAGGCTTGGAAGAGCAGGGTAAGGCTCCAAAGGTCTCCCCATCCTCTTGCCCTGCCATCCCTAGTTAAGCTCAACTGCTAACTGGTATTTAAAAGTTGCTTTCTCTCTTTAAATGTCATGCCCTGCACGGTAGGCTCCTGGATGTTGTGACACCCCAGGGCAGGGCACTGACTGCACAGGCTGCTGGACAGCAGTGAAGGGGGCAGACCTGCATGTCTGGGTGGTCCTTTGCAGTCCCTGCCCTGAGCCCACCACACACCCATTCATGGCAAGCATCTTCTGCGCCCAGACCAGCTGTAGCTGTGCCTCCACCCACACTGCACCACTGCAGACCCAGCCATGGCCCCGTTTCCATACTGGTGGGTGGGTGAAATGGTGTTAGATCAGTAGGTGCTGCCTCCAGAGCTCATCCCATGTCTCACAGGAGCAGCTGGTGCTGTGTCTGTCCCAGTGCCCTGGCTGGAGACCAGCAGGCATGAAAGACAACCTGCACTTTTCTTTGCCTGGGCTTCCACCTTTCCACAAAGGTGTCTGGTGGCTGCTGCCTGCCCATGGGAAGCCTGACAAAGGGACCACTTACACCAGTCCTGCTTATAACAGTCAGCTGGACTGGCAGAAAAAATACTTTGCTGTTTCTTGAGTCCATGACATTGAACTTTCATTAAAAAGTAACCAATTTTGAGGATATTTCCACCAGAAGCAAGGGGAGATTTTGGTGAGGCAGAGCAACTTGGTGCAGAGAATCATAACATGGTAATTAAAAATGGACCCGGGCAGAGGGGCAGTGTTTTGAAACAAACTGACTGAGCCAAGTGGTAGGAAAAAATGTATCTTATTTACCTTCCCCCTGCCCCCATCCTTGTTTTTGTTTATGCAGGAGCAGCAAAACCTGACTTCATTTTTCTAGTTGAAGTGATCTGTGGCTTTGCTGTGTGTCCTGTAACTTGGCAGGTTACAGACTGTATTCCTAACTAATGAACTGAGTGAATAATTTATTTAATGTGTCAGACATGGCAGAAGGTGCTGCAGCCAGTCACCGCTCAAGAAGCTAATTGCTGCACTAAGAAAACAAATCTGTGCAAGTCCTCATTTCAGAGTTATTTCCAAACATTAACTCAAAAGTTATTTCAATAACGAGTCCTCTTAAAAGAAGCATCACTTTTCACAGCACATGGCACAGCTCTGCTGACCCTCAAGCACTGCTCAGCTGGGAGAAGTGGAGTTCAAAGGAAACTCCAACCATAAAGCTTGGGCAAGAGGGAGGCTGTGTAAAGTCTGTGATTAATTAGCAGTTAGCAATATTGAAATGCAGTGAGAAGGGAAAGAATTGGTTCTGTGCAGAGATTTTGGGACCCCTGTTTGTGGTCTGGAGACAAGATATACCACAGGCAGAATTCCCCTCTTTCTGTCTGATTCTTTTGAGATCTTACCAGACCTTTACTTACTTAAAGTCACTCTTGGCTTATCCTGGAGAGGTTTTAGGGGTATTTCCTAAATCATTCCTTAACCTCCTAGCTTGCTGAAAGGAATGTATGTGAAAGAGAAATCCTGGGTAAATTCATTTTTCCAGAAAACACCTGGGGAGCAGACAGCAGGTAACTGAGAAATGATGATCTGGCAGCCTGCTCCTGCTCACCATAGCTGCTCCTGGGAAGCACCACAGAGAGCTGAGGTTTGCTTCCCTTTGCTCTATGGCCAAGGGATGTGTCAGCCTTGGTGTGAGTGAATGCAACTCCATTAACTTCCATTTGCATTTGATTACACCAAGACTGAAGTTGGTCCATGGTGTTTTATTGTATTCTTTTATTTGATTTTGTTGTGTTTATTCTTCCTATACCATAGAGCTGACCAGCTGAAGCCCACAACATGTAGCAATTTATGGTAAACTGTCCTTGTTCTGCTCTGAAATGGATGGAAACAATTCCAAAGTTAATGGTATTAGTGAGGAAATACAGTCATTCTTAACCAATCTTGTAATGCCCTTTTGGAAAAATGATACTTAAGACTACTTTTATAATTCGATTTACAAGTCACAGATTTGTGCAAGAAACTTGACTTTAAGTCAGTCACACACCTTATAAACTGTGCAGGGCCAGTTCACAAATGGTTTTACAGCTCCATACACTCCCTGGAGGAGCCATCTCCTTCCTGCTGGCCAGACATGTTGCCTTAAAATGGCTGCCAACTTTTTAAGAATTCCTTTTTGGCTATAATCTTCTTTCATAGCACTATTCATGGCCCCAGCCCAGGTTCATGAGGAACAAAGTGTAAAATTAATCAATGGATTGATGCACTGTTTAGAATAAAAACAGCCTGGTTTTGGCTACATTTTCTGCCCTTCCAGCCAAAAGAGTGCATGTGTGTATATGAAATGTAATTTAGTTTTTCCTTTGCTCCCTGTTGATTTTCCCCTAATTCATTTTCCTTTTGCCTCTTATTGAGTCTCCTCTTGTCTGAGTGAGCTTAACCCTGTAGTGCCTGGTGTGTGGAGCACAGAGCAGTCCAAGGGACCCTGTAGGTGGGCCCTGGGATGGTTATAGGCTTCGTTAACCCCTGGAAGGGATGTGACAAGATGCAGGAAAAGGGCCATGTGAACTCAGCAAGCCACAAGTGAAGCCTTTGGTAGGTAAAATCTACCTGGAGTTTTAATGACTTTTAAAGTCCTGAGAAAACCTCCCACTTGATGTTTATTGCCTTGAATGTCTTCCAACTGAACTTTATCTAAAATGTAGCTCAGCCCTTTTGGAAGTGTGCATGGCTTGGTTGGAGCTGTTAACACACAAAGCAGCTGTGCCCCTCCCTGGACAGAAACCACAGCCCAGCCACAACGGGGTGTAACTCGAGACTCTGTGTTACAGGACTTTAATGCACAAACATGCACATTCACATTTTGAAATAACACTAGCAAATATTAATCAAACATCTTGAAGCAGAATGCAAGCCCATGTAGTGTCTGAGGCAGGAGGAGGGTTTGGGTGGGCTGATGGATAATTGCATGCATCAAACAGACTCCAATGAGCCCTTTGCAGCCAGGGGAAAGTTGACAACAGCTGTGTTGGTGACCTTACTTTCAGAAGTAACTGGTCTGGGAAAAAGTTAATCATATTTTAGGCACTGCCTACCGCCACTCAATCTCATTTCTATCACTCTCAAAGTTATGTATTTTTAAAAATACCAAAAGCAATTTAAAAATACATCTAACAGTAATCACTTCATTGGAAACAACACACTGCAATAACATAAAACAGCAGCTACTTTCCTGTGAAGATTTATGAGACAGACTAGTTTGCTCACGACTTATGTTATTCCTGCCTTATTGTTTTGTCAGCATTGGATATGGAAAGTGGATGATATGTGAACACTCTCCAGCACTAGAAAGCTTCAGAGTTTTGATTAGGTAACAAAATTGAAAAAGTGAGTTTGCTTTCCCTGTTCAATCTCTGTGATTTAAATTTCAGTCTAACAAAGATGCCTAAACGGTGAGCTGCCCTCTCCCAAACCCTCACCGGCTCTCGCAGCTCCTATCCAGAGCCTGATTCCGAATTTCCCCTGCTGGGTCTGTAAATCCAAAGGGATTTTAAATGTCAGTCAGACACTGACTTTTCAGAGCAGTGAGAGGTAAAATGATATCAATGGTGAACAAATGGAGACGTGAAGATATTTCAGGGCATGTAAAACCACAGTGAGACAGACCTTGTGATCACATCAGCGTGTTTGGCTCGTGCGGTGCCCAAGGAAAATCTGTCCCATGTTTGAGATGGCTGGCTGCTGCTGTCCCCTAGAAATCAACAGTGTGAAATGACAGTGATGGGCCAGAGATGAGGAGCCTGCATGGAAAAAACTCAGTGCTAATGGGGGAATTTACACACCCTGAAAGCCTAGAGAATTCAGTGCAGAGTCCGTCACTTTGGAGATGGAAGGCTGCTCAGTGGGACACAGGCTGCCAGCTCTCAAAGTGACAGCAGAAAGCTTTGGGTTCATTCCCCCACCTATTCCACTGAACCAGAATGTCTGCCCTGCATGCAGATACCAGTCTCTGGTAGACACTGAGCATCCCCTTTTACATATATGCTCCCATCATTTGCACCTTCTTACACCAAATGCCTGCTTTATCTGCAGCAGTAATGCAAAGAAACAGCTCTCTGTGGCTTTTAAACCTACAACAGACATAGAGGTGAAATTTTATTCATACATGTATTTATACATATATATCTATATATATCTCTCTCTCTCTCTATATATATATATCTCTACAGAGACAAAATGTATAAATAATAAAATGGGGTTTTTTATATGCAGTTTGCCACCCCTGGACATATTACAGAGCACTTTTATTATAAGCAAACTGGAGCCAATTACATGAAAAAGCACTAGTCTGATATTATTGCTCTTGGTTTCTCACACCTTTTAGTCTACTTCCCCAATGGCACTCCCAACGGCATCTTGTCTGTTGTGTTTGTAAATTATTTGTGAGATTCTGAAACAGAAATTTGTTCTGAAATTGTCATAATTCAGTGTATTCTCTACTGGCATGCTGCATGTCCCAAGTTCCTTGGGTAGATGTGCTGGCTGCACAGCTGGCTGACATCTACCAGGCACCCTTACTGATGGGAGACCATTTTGTAGGCTCAGGCCATATATTCATTATAATTTGTAGCAATTCAATAAAAATATGTTGTCTGTATTCCTAACAGAACAGCAATTAATGTATATTGAAATAGTGATTGCTTTGCTGTAGTTCATTAGGAAGTCAAATTTTAATTCCTATTTAATTACAATTCAGTTACTACCATTTATTACCAATAATTCTAATGAGGTAAAGTAAGAGGTGTACTGAGGACTAATGAAAATGTTACAAAGGTTCATTTGAAATTCACACAAAAATTCCTATTTAATTACCATGGAATTACTTCTCTTTCACTCACGTGGAGGGGGCTGTGGTGTGATTCTTGCTGGAGGATCAGGCTCTGCAGTGTCATGGATGTTTGTTCATGATCCTTTGGGCTCCTGCACACACAGCTGTGTCTGCTGGATGTTGATGTGCCAGGATGCAGCAGGGCTGGAGGAAGGGCACCTGCTCTGCCCTGCCTCACACAGAATCTGCTCCTGCCCTTTGCTGACGTGCAGGCTCCAAGTGCCCAAAGCCCCTGTCCACCCACGGCATTGCCTTCCAAGGCCACCAGCTCCTAGGCTGAGCTCTAAAGGCAGGGCTGTGGTCAGACTGGAGGAGCTGCAGAGTCAGGAGGACAGGTGCAGAGGAAGATGTGGTGATGTTCCCTCTGCCTTGGATCTTCTGCAGGGAGAGGGAGGTCAGGTGATGAAATGGGAAGCAGCCCTCCTGACCAGCATCCACGTGGGAAGCACTTCTGAGTCACAATGAGAAGGGAGTGGTTGTATGAAATGCAGGAGAGACTGAGATGTGTGTAAGAGGGCACAGTGAATTCAACAGGGATGTAAAGCTGGACAAAAAGGTGGAAAAGTGCTGTCTTTGATTTTGACCTGAGCCTGGCAGGGACTTCACATGGTAATGGGGCTGGTAATGAGGATTTTCTCTGGTAAGAGCTCTGCTCTGATCTGCCTTTGCAGGCACCAGGGCTGCAGATCATGAGATGTCGAAGTGAATTACCCACTGATCTCTGAAAATTGTTTTCAGAGACGACTGGGATGTATTAAAAAACAAGCCTAACAGGGAAGGGTACCAAGCCCCAGGCAGGCTTCTTAAGCCTGGCTTTGAGAGTCTGCCTTGTGCTCTTTCAGAAATGGGGATGCAGTTGCTTAGAGTAAAACCCAGAGAGTGTGTGAGTTTTCTTCCTCTTCCCATCTCCAGGGAAGATAGGCTCTACTCTAAGCTGAGACTCACCTTTTGAAAGAAAATTACAGGGTCACTTCTTGTTTTGCGAAGCAAGACAACCTGATAAAGAGGAATTTGAGGATAGTAATTTTGGCTTTGAGTTATACAGCCTGAAGTGTTTGTGGGAAGTTACTCTGTGCTTCCCTTGCTGGCAGTAAGGTTTGATATCTGAAATTCCCCTTAAAAGCAATGCACCAAGTCTGTCCCTGGTGTAAGCTGTTTGCTGCACTCATAGGCACTGCACCTGAGACTGATTTGGTCAGATGTGCCTGATGCCACAGTCCTAACTCAGCAAAAGCGTTCCTGTTCTGTATTCAGCCTGAGACACAGGATATTTATAACACCCACTTACTTAGGCCCTCATATTTTCCCTCATTCTAATTTCCCCTTTCTCTTTATTTCCCCGTGTGTCTATCACCTGTTTTCATGTCTCTCCAGATGCATTTCCCAGCATAAGATAATTGAAAGTCAGTGAACTGAGTTCCAGGTTATTTTGCTAAAAGATGCCTATTATTTTGATGAAGCAGGTGCACAGAATTAAAAAAAACCCTCCATAATTGCTACTTTACTATCAGGCTTCTGCTGCCTAATCTTCTTTGATGTTGGTAGAACAAGCTTTCCATCTCTTCTAGGATGATTACAGGGAACATTGCTCTGTTCCTCCTACAGAATCCAATCCTGATGGATATTAAACCTGGGTTATCAATTAAAGTTTCTTTATGTGCCGAGTGATTAGAGTCAGGATTGTGTGTGATTTCTAGCATAAAGCAAGTTTGAAGTTATTTCTGCCATTAATATTAATTAATCACTGATATGCCCAGTGCTCACAAATGAATGCACAAGGTGAGCATGTGCAATTTAGCACAGTAACCTGGGATTGGAGTAACAACTGAACTGCTCTAATTTTAAACATTTGCCAACAGTTTTTATAGTGTCTTCTTGGTATAATTAACTAAAAAAAAAAATAAAAAGGGGAATCCAGATGAGTAACTGGGATGTTAAAAGTGTGGCCACAGTACTGAATCTTACCAAAATGGCTGGCTCTTGCCCTCTTATGCTCTGTTCTCACTCACGGCTCTGGCAAGCTTCAAATCATAAATAAAATTTAGTAAAAAAAATAGTAAAAAAATGTAGTAAAATTTTTGATGCTGGTTGGTTGCTAGCTTTTCTGTGTGCAAATAATACCCAAATATATGCATGCTGAAAGTCTTAAAATGCATGTGTTAAAGGGAGAAAGTGCTTGAGGGAGGGTGCTTGAGACAGTGTATGTATTTGTACAGACTCCAGTTTTGTCAGAGTCAAAATCTAAAAAGCATCTAACCTCACATCACTCACATCTCAACTCCTCTGTGGGACTGGCCTACCCCTGAGCTCACTGGGGACTTGTAGGTGGGCATGTCAAACATCACAGAGGTGAAGCAGCCTCAGAAATGGGCATCCATTGGCAATTTAGGCCCTCACTGCATCTGAGTAAATAGTTTGCTAGCACTGAGGGAGAGGGTAGTGGCTGCTTTTCCATCCAGGGTGAGTCAGGCATGTTTGCACGTATTCAAGCAGCACTTAATCTGCAGTGTCTGATTGCCTCCTAAAGGGCAATGAAATTGGGCAAGGAATCATTAAAGGTCTTTTCCAACCTAAATGATTCTATGATTACTCCTGTCTTGGAGATGGAAAAGATGAGGGCAAAAAAGTTGTTGCACGAAAAACCATAACCAAATTTGGAATAAAGAATCTCCTCAGAGTCAGTCCTACTGTTTAGATGATCCTGAAGTCAAAAGGTCACAGGACCATATAATTGACATAATGGCAAACAGGCACAGCGATGACCATTTCACCTCTGACAGATGAATAGCTGACAAATGGGATTTAATTATCCCACAGCACTAATCACACAGTCCATTCCTACTTTTACTCTTGGCAGGAGTATGAATAGTGCTGCCAGGCATTAAGGGCCTATTTTTTCCTTCTTTGCAGATACAACATCATCAGGTGCAGGTGGCAAAAGAACGTGCTACTGCTTAATCAGCTGCACAGCTGTACCCAGGGCATCTTCCAGATGCTGTCAAGGTCTTCTTTTCAGCTGTGAACTGTTCACAGGACTCCTCTCTAAGACCCAAATTTACTGCTAGAGCTGATGCAGTGCCTTTAGCCTCCCTGGAGCTGTATGTGTTTACACCAGCAGTGAACGTAGCCAAATGCATGTGGTAACTTGTGGCTTTTGCAAACACTTGAAAATTTCTCCCAAGAAATGCATCTTCTAGCTGGCCACTTCCTCATTTGCATCAGCACATCTTAAATCTAAGTCTTGTTCAGCAAATGCCCAGTTTATTCGTTACTCACATTGTCATAAATCTTACAGAAAAGCAATTATGAGGGAATCATATTTCATACTTTTATGGAATTCCTTAAAGCTGATGAGAGCAGCCAGATGGCTATTTTCATCAATGAACCTTCAACAGAGCATTAGGAAACAGAGATGGTGTCTTTTAATAGACCATTATTACCTGCCTTGGGTGCAAGGAGCTCTCATGCATTCCAAAAGTATATTAATGGCAGAGTAAAACATGACTTAGGAATAATATCTCCAGAAAGGGCCTTATTTTCCCTCTTAAAATGATTTTAAATGGATTTCGCTTTCACTAACTGCTGTACTCAGGTTCAGCACAGGAGACCTGTGAGGTGAAAGTCCATTTCCAGCCCCCTGGCACAGAGTCACGGGGCTCCTGCCCTGCACATGAACCACTGCAGATACTCAGTGTAGGTGCCAAGTGTAGCTCAGGGCTGTGCAGAGGGGAGGGCACTCAGAGCCCAAAGGGCAGACAGGGATCCTCTCATAGCTGCAGCAGGCAATGGCACAATAAACCAGCAGAGGAGCCTTGGCAAAGCATTTTGCCTCCCTCTCCAATGCCTTTCCCCTCCAGCTTTCCTGCCCCAGCTGTCAGGCTCCAAAGGGGAAAGATATCAGGGAATGAAGTTATTTCCAGGAAAATGAGGCAACAGACACTTGGGAAGGTAGGAGTGCTATTGCAGAGCAGGTTTGGTTCTCACCCACTTCTGACCATACTGAGCTTGCTTTATCCATCTCCCACGTGAGGGTGGACCAGGAGAGTGGGATGGGATGGGATGGGATGGGATGGGATGGGATGGGATGGGATGGGATGGGGGATGGGATGGGATGGGATGGATGGAGGTGCCTCTACTGTGGCCAGCTGGACTCAGTTTTAAGTTCAGCAGCTCCTGGATGGAGCACACAGGCAAAGGAGCACCTTCCAAAGAGCTTCCCTACAGCAAACAATATTTCTGAGGAAATATTCTCCAGACACTGAAGCTGAGAGAGAAGAGGTTCAAGCAAGGGAGTATGAAAAGAGGAACATAAGGGAGGATGACTGGGAAAATGGACAGGCACTTTTGGTTTTAAACAAAGCTGCTGTCTATGGGAGATGCTGATTCCAGGGAAGGCCAAGCCAAAAGCTCTGGGAAATCCCAAGACAAGATTTGGCTGCAGCAAGGAGTAAATGGGAAATTCTGTGCTCCTTCCACAGAGTGTTTGAAGGAAAGAAGTTGACAGAAAAATGGATTTCTCTGTTTTAGGAGAGATAAAGCATGAATGTTTCAAAGTCTAAAGGAGGGAATGATGAGAAATGCTTACAGAAGTGCTGGCCATGATTATGGAGCATGGTGTGCACAAGGACCCACGGTGACTGTGCTGTGCTGTGCTCCTCCCACAGCAGCAGTGGGAAGGGATCAATCCAGCCCCAGGACACCTCGGGGCCTTCACCTCCGTCCATGGGCAGGCAGGAGGGAGGTCAGCAGCAGGGCCTGTGACTCAGGAGATGAATGCATGTCTGACAACAAACATCCATGAACCGGCATTATCTCCCAAAACAGGGAAGCTGCAGTTTCCCAGCTTAGCAACAGCGGGGCTACAGCTTCACTGGGGTTGTGTCTCAGGCCTTTCACTGCTGTGGATCAGCCCCAGGAGCTGCCCCAGGAGCTCCTGCAGCCACTGCTCTCCTGGCCCCAGCCACCTCTCTGTACCAGTGACACCTCAGGGAGCAAAGCTGGGAGATGCAGGACATCAGGAGCAAATTAACAAAATCAACAGTAATAATATTCACTCTCTTCCATCACTGTTGATTGAAGGTAAATTCATTTAGTTATAAACCAGTCTTAAAGTCTTTCCACTTGTGACTCTTAATTAAAGTTATGAATTGTATAGGGTTTTTTCTTTTGACTGAATAACATGAATTCTCCCTCCTCCTTTCTGCTCAGGTAGCTTTTCCTCTAATGATCTTCACAGATCGTCTTTAAGGAAGAGGTGAGCAAGCAATTAATAAAAGTGTGAACAGGTGGTTGCTCTGCTACTGAAAAAGATCAGCAGTGCAATAATTTCCTAATTATTATTATACCTTTTAAAGGTTTTTAGATACATTATAATATATTTCCCCATTGCTTCTTCTGGCACCCCTCTTGCTCCTGGCATTATTTCTCATTCAGAATAATAATTAATGAGAATTGAGGTATATAATATATATTTTATTCCTTCTGTTTCAGTCCCTTAAGTAACCATCTTGTCACATTTGTTATGCAAATTTTCACACATTGCTTGTTATTTCAGCAATATGTGAGAATGCCTCTCAAAAACGCCTTGAGTATTTTATTTCATATATTTGTAAAAAATTATCGGTTTTTTTTCTTGAAAGCAACATTTTTCCAGAGCCCTTGAGAGAAATGGGTGAAGCTTGCATAATTGCTCTTGCTTTATTGAAGTAAAGGAAAGCAAAGGAACACTTCTAAGCATAAGGTGGTGATAGCAATAACATGATAATGATAATGATGATGATGATGATAATATTTTGTTTCTTTTTCAGTGAACACCCTGGTCTTGCTTAAGGGCTGCAAAATGTACAAGTATAAACAAAGTAAGTGCAGTCTCCACTTGGAGAGGTAAGTATTGTGCACGTGTTTAACTAAAGCTATTTAATGCAGAAGATGGACCACATCAAAGACACAGTGCTCTGGTGAGAGTGCAGCACATCCACTGTGCCTTTGTCAGCTTGGTCTGTTTGCTTCTAAAAATCTTGTTGTCTCACAGAAATCATCCTTGCTGTGGGCTGAGTAAAGGGATATTTTAGGCATAAGAATCCAGAGGGACTAATGGAGCTTCTGAGTGGTGGAGCAGCTTTTGGAGCACAGCAAGGCACGGGAGCTTTGCTCGGCCCCTGTGCAGGTCACGGTGCAGGACACCAGTGTGGCAGGAGCCTGGCCCTGGCCCTGGGCTCACAGCTGCTGGCCCTGGGGCTGCATGGGGAGAGCTGGGCATGGCACCTGAGAGGGCAAACTGCAGCCTGCTGGCACTGGCACAGTGCTTGAGGTTTGGCTGTTAAGCCCTGCTTTCCCTCACAAGTTCAAGTTTAGAGCTGGTCAGCTGAGGCAGGTGATACCCAGGCTTGGAATTATGTGTCCAAACATCCCTGGCTGAGCTGTGCAGGTGCCCTGCAGATACACTCCCTTTCTACTTCTCATCACCTAGGAAAAGGAAAGGCACTGACTGCCTGATTTTATCTGCCCCAGCTGTTTTTCTGAGAACCACCTCAGGCAGGACTTTCTGCTGTGCCGATGATGGGTCTGTGTCAATGGACCAAATGACAGAATTCCCATTCCTTGCAGCAGGAGCAGGATGCAAACTCAGTGAACTTCTGAAAGCGTTTCTTCACAGACTGTCCTGGACCAAGGATTACTTCAAACTTAGAGAACTGAAGAGCAAGTGGTTGATCTGGGAATTCAGGTCTCATGTAGTCCACATAATTTTTTTTCACTCATTCTGGATGTCCAGCAGGCATGTCCACCACCCATTCCTTGGGATCTGCAGCTATACCTGTGCACTTGAGATAGGAGTGTCCCAGGTTCAAAAAATAGGTGCATGGGCTCAAGCCAGCCTGTTTTCCTTCTGAGTTCAGCTGTACTTTTCCTGCATGAAGCTATAGATGTCCCTGTTAAGTTGCAGATGTGCACAAAGCAGAGCACTCATCTATTAGGGCTGCATTTTGGATTTTGCAGCCAGCAAGTGGGATGGTATAAGGTAATTTGTCCCGAGCAGGTTTAATTTTAACCATGTGTGGGCAGAAAAAATACTTTCCTGGATTAAACTACTGTATTGAGCACCTCCCAGAATTGGTCCTTGCTTGGAAAGACAGTGTAAATTCATGTGGGATATCTTAGCATACACTCCAGAAGGGTTGAGGAACAGAAATGTCTGACCTGAGTGGCCAGTGTGACCCTGTGTGCATGCATATAAGAGGACTCAGACTTCCATTCCTGAAGGGAAGCCTTCCTTGTGCTTGCATTGATTGCAGCCATGGAAAAATAAGGAAATGTGGGTTTCTTACATGGCAGACTAATATGCATATTATGAATCTATCAGAGCTGTACAGCTCAGTGAGCAGAATTTTTCCCTAAAGATTCCATAAATTACCTTCCAAAAGGAGTCAGTAGGCCTGGAGCACTTACTGAATGTTTTCACTATGGTTTTTTTCTGGCAAGGATCCTGGGGTCATGCAACTCTCCCACCTGGTTCTCTCTTTTACCTTTAATCATACATTTACAGTGCTGCGTAGTGGCAACCATTTGTCCACAGAGTCCCTTCAAGGCCTTGGCAATCTCTTCCTGGTGACCTTTTCTATACTTTGCTGGAGATGTGGTCAATGCTAGCCCCAAATTAACCTATGAATGGAGTGATTAATTAGGCAAATTTGAGGGAAAGTCAGATGTATTTTTAAACTGTTCCACCATGCTGAACAGTGGAAATTCTCTGTAGAAAAAGAGTGGTTGCTTTCTATACCAAAATATCCAGGCTGGTTCTATGGTATGAAAGCTGTGAAATGTGATATTGTCAGTGCTGTAATGGGTGGATGTGGAGAGCTGAGGTTTGAGTTTGGGCTTCTGTGCCCTCTGCTCAAGTTCAGAACTATATTTTGTTGTGAAATTAAAGATGACTTTGTTGTGGACAACTACAGAAAATGTCTTTTAACATTAACAATTCGGGTAGTGAGGGAGGGTGAAGGGTGGCATGACTCTGTGTGCATGTGTGTGCCAGCAGCAGAGGGAAGCAGCTCTTTGTCACCCTCCTGCAGTCTCCAAGCCTGGCATCCCTCAGGTGACACATAATTACCCCAGCAGTCCATCCTGTGAAGGATGCTGAGTGCCCCCCACACACCTCTGACTCCTGCCTCACGCTGCCCTGCAGCCAGCATGGACTCTCTGGCATTTCAGAGGCAGCGCTGTCCCTGTCCACTCCAAGTTATTTGTGCTCAGTGCCCAATGCCCTTGAGGGCCAATGTCAGGGATCAATGACTCTTTTAGCACCACTGATAGATTTTCCTCCTGCTAAAAGAGTGAGAAGCAGCAGGTCCTGAGCATCTGATTGCCAGCTTCTGCTGGGAACCATCACTGCCTCCAAAATAAGCCCTGGAGTCTCAACAGCTGAACTTGGAGCAGAGCCTGGTGTGGGATACTCTCGTTTAAACTGGGAGAATCTGGAGGTGTAACTCTGCAACTTCTTAGTCTGCTGTTTTCTATGCAGGAAAAAAACCAAAAACAATATAGCAAACCACTAATTCCCAAAGACTTGAACAGCTAATTGGGAGGGTGCTAAAACCAGCCTTGTATGTAAATAAGGAGTGATGGTTTGCCCTCCCCATCATAAAAAGCAATGCAATAAAAATGTAAATATCTCCCTTAAAGGTTTTCTTAATAAACCCTGTAATATCCTTAAAATTCTTTCTAAAATATCAAAATCCTAAACCACTTTGAGATGAGCTATTTTAGACTGTTAATTGGGCTATTCATTCCCTATGCATACAGCGATCCTAATCTAATATGTAGCAAGAACTTAAAAGCTAATCAATAATGGAACACGATTCTCTATCAGTAGAGCTGCCTGTTGACTCCTGTGAGAGGGATCTTCACAAGACAGCTCGGCTCTGATGACAGCCTAATATTTATTTTAAACATGAAGTTGAAACATCATCTTTCTCTGTATTGTCACTTCCAATTATTTTTGGAACAAAAACACCAGGGGAAATGAGATCCTCATCCTGAAGAGTACATTCATATTTGATAAATAGCCACAGATTCTGGAGAATGTTTACTGAAATGTGGGCTTGGAATGCTTTCACATGCATTTTACTAGAGCCATTGATTATCTGCTGTAACATGTGTCCAGGTAATTTTACCAAGTTGCCCCTTTCCTACGCCTTAGGGGTTAAGAAAGAAAAAGGGCTGATAATCCTGGTGTGGGCTTCCATGTTTTCCCTGAATAAAACTAAGGTAAAATTAGCATTGAGAGGGAATCAAAGTGAACTGTTCTTCAGTGGAAGTCAAGAAGCTCTTTATACCCTCAAGTACAAAAGACAAATTCCCAGTTTTCACGTCTAGGCAGCAGTTTGAGATGGAGAGGGTGGAGGGAAGGGTTAAGTGAGTGCACAGATGTGCCCAAACCGTATCAATCACAGGCATGAGAAATGCTGTCCTTTTAACAGGCAGACCGAACCAATCCCCACAGCTGGATTTTGAATTTTATAAGCTCCCTCAATAAAATACAAGTGGAAGACATCTTGCATCATTCCCACAGCTCTGGCCATTTGGGCATTGTACCACTTTCCCTCGGAGCCACCCTGGGGAGGGAGGAGCTGAAGCCTCACAGCTGGAGCTGTGTACAGCCCCCTTGCTGCTGTCTGGGGACAATTAACATGCGCTGCAGAAATACAGGGCAAGGGTTCTGATGTCACATACACTTCCACAAGTCAGTGGGTTTAATCTGGAATTACTCAGGGTATGAGGGATCAGGAGCCGGCTGGGAAAGCTCTTCTCTAGAGGGTCCTAAATGCCAGCAATTTCACATGATTATTTATTGAGCTTCATAATAGTGCATATATCCTTACGCACACCCTTTCTCCTACAAATTACCCTACAACTTTCCAGCTTTCATTACACTGTAGAGGTTAAAGCTTTCCTAAGTAATCAAAACATCCAGGAAGGAAAGCTTGCTAAATGCTGAGCTAAGCTTAAACACTGACCCTATCTCTTAACTGTAAAAAGAACTTTATGTACACCATAAAAAGTAATAATTGCTATGGTAACTGCTCGTTCATATTAACTAAAGGCATAAATAGAGTTGTGTAACATAGACCGGGCTAATGTTGGGAGCACAAGGGAGGTGTGCCCACTGAAAGGTTTAATTGATACATGTGTCCTATAAGAAAATTTGCTTCTTTACTCCCATAATAGGTATATTTAACATCTTTGAGGCAGTTCTCTTTCATTCTGCTCCCACTCTTGCCTTGCAAACCCTCTGAGTATAGAAGGCAATTAGACAGTTGCAAGGAGATGACAAATGAAACATGAGCTGTATTTACCTTTGTTTCACTCCTGCTTTTAACAGTGCAATAACTCAACCCTGTCCTTTTCTCAGGTGATGCCCCATATTTCAGCTGTGCCACACAGAGGGAAGGAGTTAAAGTATGAGTTCTTCCTTTATGTGGTGGATTAGTCCCAAGCTTGGACGCTGCTATCACTGATTCTTTGTCACGTCCTTTTGCCAGTATTTTGATCACTTCCATAGTAAAAAATAATTTAATATTAGATGCTCTGAGAGATCTGCAGGAAACCATGCCAATGGAATGATTGGGAATTTTATACAAGCCAGTTCTGGACCTGCAGCTACACTGGGGTGAGACAATGCATTTACCCCACCTGCTCAGTGAGACACTATGGGTTAATTCCCTGTGCAGTTGGTAAAGTCACACTCAATGCACCCAGCCCAAGAAGTACAATGAATGTACTTAGATTGCAAAAGATATCTCCTGTCTTTACACAAGCACACTCTTCATAAGCCTTAGTTTAGAATTTTCCCTTTGCCTCCTCTGAAGCTCAGTCTGCACCTTGAACAATACATGTAAGTTTTTGATTGACATGAAGTTCTAAGCATTTAGCTATCTTGATGTCTTGTCAAGTTATCCTTTGATAAAAGCATTTTAAGTGCCATGAAATGTAATCACTTCACTGCAGCATTCTACATTGCAGATTCAAGATTCTCTGCACATTTTTCAGCCGAAGATCTTGGCAACGTCAATAGATCTGTTCCATGGGTGATTTTGGATGGATCTATTAATATTGCCTTGAAGAGTAGTAAGTCCCGCTCCTTTACAAAGTGAATCATCTGTTTCTCCTGCGGACAAGTGAAATTCTCTCTCATTGGAGTCGTAGTCCACAAGTTGGCAGGGTTTCCTGTTTTGTTAATAGTCTTCATACAGCAATGAAGTCATTTCAAAAGATATTCAGCCCAGTTTTGGGGCCAAGTAGTACGTCTTGGCTATTTGTTCTTCTAGACAGGCCATGTCACCATTAGTCATACTTCAGAATGATGGTTTACTTTCATTATTCACTGACTCCACTGCTTCAGATTCAATGCTTTCCAACTCAGCAAGATTTTCCTGTGCTAATTCATCTGAATCATTTCTAGAACATTTATATCAAAGGACACATTCTCAATGTTAATAAAGTGCCGTGGTTTTGAAACAGCTTGCAATCCTGGTTCTTTTAAAATGTGCTTTTTAGAGATGTTTCTGCTAAGTGTGTGAGCACAGTGTGGGCCAGTAGGTGTCTTAACATGATTGATAGCCCTTTCCCTTTTTATTTATGTTCTATTTGGAACCTCTAGCACACACTCACTGTGCAACCAGGACTGGGCTAACATTGCTCCAGACTGAACACTGAGGCTACTGCAATAAAACCAGCAACCCCAGCCTGGTTTAGGACATGACTCCCAGAGGCCACCACTCACAAGACTCTAAACCTGGCCACCTGACACCATTGTTTTACCTGATCACTCACTTCAAAAGAGGATAACTGAGATTGCCTGGAATGGCTCAATACCACAGATTTTTGGTAGGGCTCAAGTGCTTTGTGTGTGCTGATGTGGGCCCATCTCCTCCCATGTTAGTTTATTGGGGACAGACAGTTTCTGTGGTACCCATCTGGATCTATATACCTGGAACTCAGGAGAGGGGCTTTCTTTTTTTGAAATACTTTCATTTCTGAATGAGTTTTCATTCACTCGAGGGCTTCTTGGTTTGGTTGCCATTTCTGAAGTCCCCCCACAAACAGATGATTATCAGGTTTCCTGTACTCTCACATTCCTGGGTTGACATCATCTGGTGTATCCTACTTCACTGAAGCCGTCTCAGAACCTAAGGAAACAGAATAAAGGACATGCTGTAACTCAGGGTGAAGGTTTCTGAGTGCTCTGGGGAGAACCTAGAGAAGTTACCCTAAAATTGGGGAACGTCTGTGGTGAGAGTGAAGAGCAGGAGAATTTTGATAAATGAGAAAAATATTCCTTTGGAACTAGAACAAGAGTTGCTCAAGTGTTCACAAGAAACAGAAATTCTGTTCTTTTAAAATTTTCCAACTAATGCTAATTACCAAGAGTATGTTGAGCATGTGATTCCATGGCAAACCCCAAAGACCCTTAGGACTGATGTTACCGCACTAACTTAAGTCTTAATAAAGCTCACATCCCTTATATTTCTATAGAGTCAATGAAAAGAAAGAGGACATAACATCTAGTCAATATTAGTTATTTACAGACCTGAGTATAGACTTGTATTCAGACTGCTTTGAGTGGCCTCTTATCTTGAAAAAAACCAAAGTCAAGTGTCAGATTGGTTACGGTGAAACAAATTCTCTGAAGTTGCCAAGTTTCTTCTGTTGGTGATCAGTGGAAGGACTTGTGTTTCCAGCTGGTAAATGTGGGATGTTTTTTCTGAATACTTGGGTAGGTTTTGTCTTGAATTTGGAGGTGCCTGCTGATTTTAGGTGCCTGGAGGCTTGTGTGTGTTTGCAGGGTGGGAGATCTGCTCAGCTCAGCAGCTTTAAAGAGAGAAAACACAGATCCCAGCTCTGCCCATCACTGCCCACCTTGATAACTTGGCTTTCTCCTTTGGCAACGCCAATTTTCCCTCACCCTTCCATCTTCCCTCTCTCACCTCAGAACACTTTTTTGGGTTTTCTAATTCCCATTTGGCATGGCTGGCATCCGAGCCCTGGGATTACTGATTGTTCTTGTTGCTGCTCAGATCCTTTCAAGCTCTCCAAACCAGTACAAAGCTCTGGGCTTTCAGCCAATTTACTCACAGGTTTATCATATGCTGACATTGTTTCTCTATAAATAGGTCTACCTTTACTGACATTATTGATTCAACTGCCTCTCTTCTCACTAATTCTCTTTTTAATGTATCCAACCTGCCTTCGTATTTCACCTAATGAAAGGCTGAAGTCAGAGGGATAGAGGTTGAAGAGGTTAAACTGTGAGCATAAAAGTCCCGGGCTTTAAAGTCAAAGTTTGCTATGGGAGACCCACAAGCTTGTCAGTGGAGCAAATCTGCAAGTCCAAGCTCCCTTTTCCCCCAGAAAATACAAGACATCAAGTCAATTTCACATTTTACTACTAATAATTTGAAATAAGAGGTGATTATTTTGCAAACTGCTCCATCTGATACATTTATGGGTTAACAATGATAACATAGACCCTAATCTGCCCATATTTGGTAAGAAAGAGCAAATTATCCCTCAGAGATAGGAACACATCTCACTTGCTGTTTGTCTTGGAGTTAATCCAAATGAACAGACCAAAGATGTAGTTGTGTTGCTTGTAAATTAAATTCAGCTTTAATAGATCATTTGTGCATTTTCTGTATATAGGGTTGGGTTTTTGTGCGACAGCTGTGGCAGTTTCTATACACAGCATAGCCCTCCTGTGCAGTGGCAGCAGAAATGCCAAGCAGTGCATCGTTCATGCAGGCTCCTGCAAGTGGAGGGGCAGTGCTGCCCCCTCACCACAGGGAAGGACCAGTGGCAGCCACTGGGTCATGCCCTGCAGACACCTGCAAAGCTGGAAATCCATTGCACCCTTGCAGAAAGGAGGTTCTCCACAGGCAGGTCTTTGGCAGCAGCAGCAGCAGGCCCCAGGCTGCAGATCAGGGCTGTGCAGGGAGGAGACACAGAAAGCTGCATAATGAGATTGGTGTGGGGAAAAGTCCTCTGGCACACAGGACTAGGAGCCATTCAAGACGAGCAAACATGGTAGCAGCCCTGCCGAGGGCTCCAGAAACCTCCAGAGGAACCGGGGAAGCTGCAGTGACCCACTGCAGCACGGGTCTGACAGACCTCCAGGGACAGGGTCACCCTGGGGATGTGGCTGGCAGCTCAGCACCTTCACAGCACAGCTGCCTCCTGCCCTCACTGGGCATCTGTGCCAGGCTGGCAGAGCAAAAGCCCTCCTTTGTTTCCTGGTTTGTCTTGTGACTTTTGGGCTGCTGGACTCAGCTCTGGCACGGCTCACCCAGGCCACCGAGGCCACTGGCAGCCACCCCCTTTCCTGTGCCAGGCTGGGGGCCCTCGTTCTCCTGGTGGCACCTGGGAACTGCCGTTAGCCACATGTCCTCAGTGGGGCAGGATAGGGCATTAAACACTCCCGTCTGGCAAGGGAAACTGCCAAGGCTCCCAGAACAATATGTCATCAAATCCCATACTGAAACCAAACAGCTTCTCCCTCCCCAAATAAATCATAAGAAAGAAGAAAATGTTTCACATTTTTAGAAGTTTAGACTATCTGTGACTTCAGACATGTTGCCATTAACCTGGGATTTAATCAGGGATTTTAATTTGCTCCTTGTTCTGAACTATAATGAGCCCTTTAACAGTGTAAATAAAAAGATCTAAAGATTCAATAAACTGTAATGTCACAAACAGCAATCAGCTACATTGTGAGGCCTCAGTGTTAAAAAGCATCTCACAGCTGGAAACAAATGCTTCTATATAACATTGTAAATAACCTCTAAGCCCACTACTAATTAAACTGAAGCCTCTCTTCTCCTGGGCATTGAATATATGAACCAATTAAGAAAATATAATTTGTTTTCTGAGAGACCTGTGCTGTACCTCTTAAAAAAAAAAAAAAAGGAGGGGGAGAGATACGGAAAAACTCAGTGACAGAGAAAAAAAGGGAAAGGAGAGAGGGGAAAGAAAAGAAGAAAAGAGTTTCACAGGAGGGACCACACTGATGTGCTGGGGTTACAATAATGAGACATTTCTGCTTTAAGCAAATTTTGCACCTGTAACCTGCAGAAATATAGCCATAGCACTTGAAAAATTACTTCAAGGCTGCACAGTGCCATGAAAATTTATCTTTGAGATGATTTTATTGCATGGTTACCCTAGGCAATTAAATCAATAAATCTTAACTGTCAGAGAGGTTGGCCCACTGCCAGGAATAAATGAAATGTGCAGAATCAGTAAATAAAAGGTTTCTGACAACTCATTCTAGGAATTATTTAGCAGTTGGGCTTTTTGTTGTTGGTGGTGTTGGTGTTCCTTTTGTCTCCAGCATTTATTGACATTCTCCATGAGAAATGATTATGCTAACATAAACAAGGTAACCCAGGGATGTAGATGGATGGGAGAGAAGAGTCAGGCTCTTCAGGGTAATAAATTACCCTCCTGGAATGGCACACAAACAGCAACTTTGGGGGACTGACAGCACCGGCATAGGCAATTAGAGAGCTGGGGCCTGAGCCATGGGCTGGCAAGACATGGGCAGCCCCGGTGCCAGGCACTGGGAGCTTTGTGTGCTGGCCCATAGTGCCTCATTATTAACAGAGATGTGCTCTTTTCATTGATTGATTCAGAGATGATTGAGATTGAAGTGCTTCCTTGAGACACAGAGGTGACATTTCTGTTGATCCAGAGTCCAGTGTTCACCACAGGAGATGCCAGTTTTGACAGTGAAATCATAGTTATGCGTGTGTAAACCCTGAGTGGTCAATGCAGCTGCATTGCTTTTCATGCTGGTGCCACAAAACTGAAGGCAAAAGTCTGTTTTCACTTACCCTGGGATTTGACATTTTAGTTAGTGTGGAGTAACCTGTAGTTAGGCCTAGGCTCTGTCTCTCTCCCTGATTAATAAACAGATGGATTTTTAGTCATTGTGGTCATCTACTTTGAATACCAACAGGCCACCAAGTTCACCTGGTAAGTCCTGGTTCAAACTGGCTGAACAGGCTCACTTCTCCAGCAGGGCAGCAGCTGCTAGGATAATGATGGGGACAGCCCTGGCCACGGGGAATCTGCATATTCCCAATGCCACCGGTGACAAGGACACCAAAGTCAGAGCAATTTGCTCTGCTGAGCACTGAAGGAGGCCTTGCCTGCCTAGACTGGAACTAATTAGATGGTTTGCAGGGCCAGTCCCTCACCACCATCACATTGGGGCAGTCTGGAGAATTTGGGTCTGTCCTTGAGTCAACACCAGCTTTATGGAGCCAAGGAGGGATTGATCTGAGTAGTGTGGAAAAGAGCCTGCTGTCAAAATGTCTGTATCCAGTTTCTGGACACCCTAGTGACCTTCAGTCATAGGAGCCCTTAGGGAGAAACTCATCTCTCTGCCTGAAGCTGGCAGAGGCTCACTGAAGCTTGGTCCAAGCTGGAGACGTCATGTCATCTGAATTTCATTTGAAAGTATTTCCTTCAAGGTCCTCTACAGTTCCTCAATTCCAATGTCAGAGTTTCCCAGCCATATTCCTCCTCTGACATGTCCTGTCCCAGTCATGATTTTTCAGCCTTTGTGCTCCCCTGGGGCAAATTTGCTGCCTCCCACTGAGGGTGTGTGGAACCAGGCAGGAGGACACTGAGGAACAGCAGCTCAGGCTCAGGGCTTTGGCAGTGCTGAGTGGTGGCTGGGGCACTGGAAATGCCCTGGATACCCATCTGGAGGAGATTTCTCTTGGCTAATCAGCTCCCAGGCCACAGAGAGCATTAGAGATCTGAGTGCTGTGTTTAAGTGAACGAGCTGCCTCCACCTCCAGGTACAGATAAAGCCAATGGAGTTTCACAAGGCTGATTGGCAAGCAGCTTCTCATTGCAGATAATTCCCTGCCAGCATATCCTGAACACACAGGTGATTGCTCTTAAATTGATGGCTTAAAGCCTTATTATTTAGCTCCTGCTTAACAGGCAGCGAATGTAGATTTGCAGAAAAAGAAAACCCCAAGACACACAAGCACACAAACCCCCTCCAAAAATCAAAAACCAAAACAAATCCTTAAAAGAAAAAAGTGCTGCAGAACTAGCTCTCTCTTACACCTCTCTAAAGATGAAATTACTTGGAATGGAGAGTTAAACAAAACTCCTGATGCGCCTTAAATCCTAGGATCAGAACTAAGGGGTCCTCGGGATGTGCTGAGTTTTCCAGCAGCCCCTGTCACAGTTGGGAATTGCCCTTCAAATGCAGCAGGCATTTGAGGGCTTCCTTCTCACAGCAGATTAGAGCTGGCATGCTGAATCTGAGAGGGGAGATGGCACCCTGGTACTCTAGCAGCATGACTCAGCTCTCTTAGCAGAAAATGGAGCATTCTTCATGTGGCTTCATCACTTCCAGCCACACACATTTTTCACAGTACCCCCTGCCAAAAGGGTGAACCCCATGTGCTTGGAGCTGGCTGAGAAATGGGAAGCAAATGGCAGTGGTGGTAGTGGTGGCTGTTGGGTTTTTTTTTTACTTTTTCAGTCAAATTTGCCTTTCAAAATGTAAGTTCTTGTGCAAATAATCCTACCAATAGCTAGAGTTGAATCCTGATGATCCTGATGGGTGCCTTCCATGATATTATCTATTCTTCTGCAGTCCAGTTCCTGAGGTCTGATATACTAACTCATGTCCTTTGTTTTGCTGGTCTCGTGCTCACAGGTCCCTAAAAGAGAGAACACGTCTCTTTCACAAGACCAGTCTATACACTTGCCTAAAAAATATCAAGAGGGGCTCTTTTGTAGCTCATATGACCAGGAACTTTTACTCAACATTAACTTGATGTGCGGTTTGTTTGCTGAACACGTTTACTTTAGCTATAATAAAGTCCTTCCAAATGTGTGGACACAGTATGCAGGGAAAAAATCCACCTATGCACATGTGATTTTTCAATAAAAGGCTATCTAAAATCACTGTGAAATGCAGCTGGTAAGTGAAATTCCTCCCCATTATGTAGAGCTGATGTTGCACTGCTTTCCTTCTGGACCATGTGTGTAGGAGGGGCTGAGGAGTCTCAGCATTTCTTTCAGTGACAGTATTTGGGCTGTGCTTTCTACTCCTTAGCTCCACAGACCACGGGAAGCTCCAGCCAGACTTTTCAGATATAAATAAGGCTTCACAAGCTCTTCATCTTTCAAGCTGGCAATGAAACATCCTGTGGTCTAGAGCAGCTTGTCATGGGCCAAACTCATTCCTGAGGGACTTGTGCAGTTAAATCATCTTAACTGGCTGCCAAACTGCAGTGCTTCCTCCTCTCCCTTGAGCCTTTCGTAGCTCTTATGAACATCCTACTCCACTGCCTCAGCCCCAGCCAGGGAGGGAGGGAAGATGTCTCCTTGGCTGTGGAAGAGGGCACACAGTACCATGCCCGAGGTTGTTGTGAAATTGTGTATGAAAATGAGCATCCAAACACCCATCTTCCATTATCCCTGTAATTGCTATACTTGGAGGAGACATTTCTCCCTCTACTCAGCAGGGTGGCATCTTTTGTTCCTGTGGGAATCCCCCGAACTGGCTGCATGAAAAATTATCCCTTTTTTATTTCCAGAGGTTTTGGGTTTTTTTCTGAATTGAGCAGTCACACTAAAGTGGTGTGTAGCACAGGTTTATGTGGAGCCATTCATCATTCATAGCCGGGATCACAGAACACTTCACAGCTGATTACAAGGTTACACATGCAGGAAATGACATGAGCTGCCAGTCTGAAGTCAAGCTTCAAGCTGGTTTCTGGGCACACCCGGAGGATGAAAAGAACTCAGGGAGTGAATGGCACACGGAGCCTCAGACCTGCCCTCCCATGTCTCTCTGAGATAGCCACAGAGGATGCTTTCTGTCTCCCTGGACACAAAACAGGCACCTGTGACACACAGTGTGCTCCAAACACCCCATTCCAGATTTCCTTCTGAAGTGCCTTATGCCTGAGAAGCACTGGGGCTCCAGCACCCATTTTACGGGTAACCATTCACACAAGTGGGATGATGAACTGGAACAGCCGTAGCCTGGTCCCACCAGAGACCTTTAAGCTGCTTCATGAGGTCAGAGGGGTGCTGAGAAGCTGGAAGCTATCACCTACTGGCCCTTTGTTCTAAGGGGGACATTACAACAGACACTCGGCCTCAAATCCAGACTAACACCTACTGGTGTGGTTCTCCAGGCGTCCTTCTGTGACACCATCGGTAACCCGGGCTCCCCGCCCGCTCCCCGACGCTGCCTGGGATGAGATGTCCCCTCCCGGCCGCGCCTTCCTGCAGCACCTCCGGCGCACGCAGCGCTGCAGACGGAGATGAAAATGTTTTCAGCAGGACCGTGAGCGTGAGGGGCCTCAGAGCGAACCACAGCGATGGCTTCTTTTGCTTGGAGACAGCGGCCCGAGATGGAGGCCGTGTCGGGAGAGCCACGCTCCCCTCTGCCGCGGGCACCTCGTCCTCAGCTGCTCCGCGAGCAGCGGCGCCGAGCGCTCAGCCTTGCGCCGGGGCAGCCGCATCACTCGGCGCCCTGCATATCCGCAGAGCTCTCCCATCTCCTGAGCCGCTGTTCTTGGCACGGCCTCTCAGAGTTGCTCCTGCGCTGATGATACAGAACCCGGCGTTTCCAGTTTTGTGGTGCCGGGACGCCCCCGGGGACCGAGGTCAGCGACGCTGAGCGGCCCCGCTTCAGCCCCAGAAGAACCCTTCCTAGCCCCTTTGCTCTCTGGGCTGGGTTCGAGACAGACAAGATTTAGGCTGCTGTCTTGCGGCTGAGGCCCCTCAGGGATGGGGAAAGCACATTATTGATCCTGTTACCTCACAGCTGGTATCAGCACCACATTATTTTCTAACATCGAGTCGTTTTAAGTCGCCGCAATGACACAAACACATTGATTAAAAATTAAAACCAATGACAGCTCTCCCACAAACAGTACTTACAGTACCATACTTATTGTATCCTGGGAGGAGAATGAGAAAATAGCAGAAGACAGAATAATTTATAGTGATAAAATGGGTTACATTTTCATAAAAATTTTATTTTACTTTTTTTTTTTTTTTAAATAATTCAATGCACTGGCAGTATAATTAATCCCTCTATGAGAGACACGAATGTACCAGTTCAACCAATATTCTTTATACAGAGACATTGTGTTTAAAAACAACAAAAGTACATTTAAAATGTTTGTACATAAAGTATTACTGTTCTTTCTTTTTTTTTTTTTCTGAAGAAGGAACAAATGTAAACAAAATGCATAATTGTGCAACACGTTGGAAATACAAAGCAAAACAGGCAAGATACAATTTTATACATATAAAGCAAAAGAAATCAAACTTTTGTAACTATACAACATTTCAGTAATTGCTTGACATTTTAACAGTTACCTTGGTCTGTACAAAACATCTTAACTTATACTTAAAACTTTACAAGAATAACATGCTTGTTCAGAACAAAGACACCTTGTGGAATTGCAATGATTATTGATATGATGCTTGCACACATGAGAAAAAAAAAGAGGCTACTTCAATAGTAAATAAAAAGTAAGAACATAAGAACGTAAGGTAAAAGGCCATTTAGTAAAAAGTAATCTAATTCCAATAGCTAATTAAATTGCACTGCAACGCAGAAATTAAATCTGACTTTTGCTGGAAGACCATAAGGTCATAATGTTGCTCTATTTCCAGGAACCAGAAGAAAGCATATATAAATTTTCCTGATATTTTGGTTAAGTATACATGCGCGCGCACACACACACACACAAAGAAAAAAATGAAAAAAATAGTATTTGCCACAACAGCCAGAACTGGTGGGTGAGAGAACCCACACGCTAGACTACTCCAAACATGGCAGGGTTAAAAAACCAGGACACCTAGGAAGAGTGAACACCCACTGAGTTTGCCAGGATTGCTTTTCTTGAACCTTAGTTATATTTTGCCTTTTTTTTTTTTTTCTTTCTTTTCTTCAAAAGACAGGAAGAAACTTGAATTGAGTTGAGCCATTTCAAAAATTCTGGGAGTACCACAGCCAAGGCAAAACACAAACCGAAGGAGAGCTCAAAACCAAAGCAAAACATCACAAGATCT
The DNA here is from genome assembly GCA_013399225.1 of Rhipidura dahli. Classification (NCBI taxonomy): domain Eukaryota; kingdom Metazoa; phylum Chordata; class Aves; order Passeriformes; family Rhipiduridae; genus Rhipidura; species Rhipidura dahli. Next base: position 913,315 of record VXAC01000152.1, read on the forward strand.
TTGACTTGTTTTCATGTTCTGTGATGATATGTCCTAGACTTTTTGAATGTGGGTTTTAAAAAAACCAGCATTTGAGATTCAGTAGAAGATATGCAATCCAGAGATGTCAAAAATACACACAGGAATAAATTATACAATATTTTATGGAAATACAAGGACTGTCAGCTTGGATAAAATGTACATAATTTTTAAGTGTCCTCAAATGATACATATGGCTAAAATTAAACCCCTGATTGCAGCAACCTAACATATTCAGTTAGTCTGCAATCTGTGTGCTGAGCACCAATTCCCAGTTACTTCTGTGGACTTCAGTGGACCAACCTGCCGACCTGGATGGTCAGGGGAAGAACAAAAGAACTGGGCCTAGATAATTATTTGCCATGACTTTTAAATGTACAGAACCCATGTGGCTTAGAAAACCCACTTTAGCCTGCTGCAATGCCTTTGAACTGAAGTAACAGATTCCATCTCTAGACTGAGAGCATTTATGACATGTTTGACTTTATTTGCCATTTTTCTATGCAAGGCAATGTTGATGCCAGTAAATATTTGAACTGGGAGGTAATGAAATTGCAACATGCCTTTAGTTAAAACCAAAACATATGCAAGCGTAGATGGCAGGCAGAAAGTGCCCTCCAATATTTTTTAGCAGGGATTATCTGGTGCTGAATCAGAATAGTTCAATATCCTCTCAGCCTCGGTGTGCATTTATAAAGCTGCATTAGGGCACGCAGCACAGTAGGAAAAGGGAGAGGACTGGTTTTTCAGCTGGTGTAAATCAGCACTGACATCCACAGAGCTACTTAGAAGCACATCAGCTGAAGCTCTGGCCCACAGTCATCAGAAATGTGCAGCCATCACTCAGTATGGTTGCAAAACTCAGCCGTGGCAGTGCAGAGTGAGGTGTAATTGACATCAGATCCAAAGATGTTCCGTTAGTCTCATTTCTGATAACGCCTCTCCAGGCTGTGTGGTCTAAAGCAGTTTTATGATGTGCTGTACACTGCATAGCTTTGCAAAGTACAGTATTTCCTCTCAGGTAAGGATTATGGAACATTAATCATTTCAATGGCATGATCAGTAAAAAGGCATGACGATAAAAGCTTTGGGAGTTTATCTGCATAGAGATATATTGGCGAAAATTAGTCTGGGGTTAGAGGGTTTGCTCCTTGGTGTGTGCATGTTGGATTAACTCCAAGAAATCAGTGCTCCTATACCAGTTTACACCAGCTGAGGAACTTGTACTCTACCTCTGTTATAAATAAAACATTTGTGTTGCTATCCACTATTCAGTTCTTTCATAAATTCAAGGGTAAATGTCTCCTGCCAGCAGGTCAAAGCTTCTCCATGTCCACAACGCTGTGTTACTTGTCACTGAAGTCAGTGGTGGTTTCCCTGAGCAAGGGCTGAGCCAACACATGGTCTGGTCGAAGAGCAAATCTTGCAGTTATTCCAGCTCTACTCCAGAGACCTTCAACTACTTGCAGTGAGATGAGTGCCCAGCCAGAACAAAAATGGATGGAATTCCATTCAGTTAATTGGTCTAATTCAACTGAAGTTCTGGCCTAGTACACTTAACTCCAGTAAGGCTATACCATTTTTGTTATCCAGCTTCTCCTTTGATAAACAGTACTCAGCAAGCCCCATAAGACTTGCACTACTGCCACGTGACAACAGAATTTGGTGCCAGAATTCCACCAGTTGAGCCAAGTTAACTCTGTATTTACTTAGCTCAAATTTTGGTCTATTGTAGTTACTGTTGTTCAATAAAACAAATTCACCTCAGAATCTGACCTTCCTTTGAATTCTGAGATGAAAATAACTGAGTGGAAATTAGGGCTATCTATACTTGAAGGGTCTTTCAATGGTATTACAACAGGGTGACACTCAGTGAGTGAACTTATATCCTCCAGCACAGAGAGCTTACAGAACTTGCAGACAGAGGAACTCACTTAAAATCAAAGAAGAAAAAACACGTCTCAAACAGCTGCATTGTCCACTCCCATGACTTTTTAGACTGGCATCAATGGGACTCAGTAGGAGTCCTGTAAGCATGAGTGGTCCTGTGGACACTGCAGTTTAAATTCCAGTTCTGTGTACAGTGGGTATTGACTGAGTTTTGTGCTGTCACCATGTGCACGGCTCCTGTCAGCTTGACTGGCATTTCCAGATGCTGGGCAAGTGTGAGTGAGTGCTCAGATCCCAGGGCATCTGCAGCTGCAGGGGACTGAGACCTGAAAGCAAGGCAGAGCCACATCTCAGCTCACCCAGGGGCTGGGGCTGGGGTCCCCCCGTGCAGTGGACAGGGCTGTGTGGGGATTCACACCACACAGACGTGCAGCAGTCCAACATCCAGTGCAGGCTCAGGAGCTCTGTATGGCTCCACAGCCTGTGGGAGGCAATGTCAGGTCACACAATGCTGCCTGAGGTGGCCACTGGGCCTTTGGGCTTGGCCCTTGCTTCTGTTGTAAAAACAATGTGAAAATATTGGTTTAACTGGAGGGTGTCTTGAGGGCAGTGACAAGAATGAGCTCTCTGTGACATGAAGTGGCACTCTGACGTGGATTGAAGAACTGGATGTGGTGGTGCTGTATTCTGATCTCACAGGATACCACAGTATAGGTATTATTTTGCAGGAAATATCAAAGTGATGTCCCCTTTCCCAAGCAGCACACTCAGCTTAAATTCATAATGCCAGAGCACAGCAGCTTGCCCCATTTTCTTTAAACCACTCTTGACATCTTTACCATTGCCTAAGATGATTACAGTGCCAGTGAGCTGCCTGATGTATCATGACACACCCTGTGGTTCTGGGAACAGCATCTCATTACAGTATTTCTGTTGTGGTGCCTCCTGATGAGGCCAGGTTTGATTCCCATCTGACACCAGTTTTATGCAGTAACTTATCTGCACCTGAACTTGCTCTCATCTCTCTTTATAGAGCCATGTCCTCCCCCGAGTTGTACACAAACCTGAACTCAACCTATCCTGACTTCAGCAGCCACCACGAGGGGTTTAAACTGGTGTGAGATGATCAGAATCACTGATCTTGGAAGACAAAATATCTGGAACAAAATGGCTTAAGGAAGGCTACCAAATCCATCAGAAAGGCAGGTCTGACAAGGATACCAGGGAGAAGATGACTGCTATGTAAGTCAGGCAGGGACATTTCGCATTCAGTGGCAGAGAGGTTTCAATAATGAAGGAGACCCTAACAGCTTTTAGCCTATACATTTAGGCTAAATATCAAGTGATACAACCAAAATATGCCCCTATATTAGACAATACCTCATTAGACAATAGAGAATGCCTATATGCATCCTGCCACCCCAGGATAGTGTGCTCTGGTTATATCATGGAAGTTCAGGAGGATTATTTGAAACAGAGGAATTTAGCTCTCCCAACATTAAAACTTGTTTTATTTGTATTTATAAAATAGCATGTAAAGTAAAGCTGGAAGATGTCATAAGGACAGTGGATTGGTTTCCCATCTCCATCCCCTTTGCCTCACTCCCAGTGCACTCAGGTCAGGGAGATGCTTAGAGGGAAAGGCCCTTTGCAAAGGGGCCCTTGGTCTGCAGCCTGCCTACAGCTGGGACACCTCTACACTTGCTTCAGAATGACAACTTCATTTTTTTGGTGACTTTTGTTAAGTATTTTATCTTTCTTAAAACTTCAAGACACTGGTCTATGGCAAATGAGTTAACCTGAAAAACAGCACAAGGACAGCACATTCTTACACTGACTTTAGGGACAACAGGACTAAGAAGACAGAGCTGTTGCTACTTTCTGCCACACCTCCATTGTCTGCAGGAGGCAGCAGATGCAAACAGGACTATGCACAAACTACAGAGGAACACTTGAATAATGCTACTGCCACCAGCAGTGGTGGGAGTGTTTTCTGTTTACAGCCACCATATATTTTCTCCTGTGCTGTGAAGTAATGAGCAGGGACTTTCTGCTGCAAATCCACACATAAATCCACACCGATGAGTACACACACTCACACTCATGGGCTTGCTTCAATGCTGTGTGGAGTTTCTCCTGAACTCCAAGTAATGAACTATTTTAATACTTAGTCAGAATCCTTACCAGCCCCACTTTTGTTATCTGCTAAGTTACACTCACAAAACTAATAATTGGATTTAGACAGCATTAAATGCTGATAAAAAAATCACTGAAAAAGTTTTTTCCAAAGTAACTAAAAACATCAGTGGATCTAAGCTGTCATAATAGAAGAACATAATAAAATCTGTGAAATTAAAAAATGCATGGAAATTAAATTCCAGATTCAATTATCTTATTTTATTTCTATAGGAGGAATAAAGATCTCAAATCCTATTTTTTAAAAACCCCCACATAACTATCAACAGATGTGTCTCTACCTTTCAAAGGAGATAATTTATATATGAGGCAATCTATTCACAAAGAGAATATTTAAATAATTGAAAGTCCAAGAAACACGTAAGAAAAAGTGAAATTAGGTGTAAGAAGCAAGTTGTTAAGGTTGCCACCAACACTATCACAAAAAGGCTTTCCCTCTGCTCCCTGTTCTGGAGCACCCAACACACATCCCATGGCTGGAGATGTTCACTGCACTTGGAGCTGGATATTCTGCCTGCACATTGTCAAGTACTTAGGACCTGCTGCAGCCCTTGAAGTGGAGGTTAAGTGCTATGTAAATGCCTCTCTTGAGCATTTAGGACTTTGCTGCCCTTGTGTCTTGCACCCCAAATGCCTGAGTTTAGCCCTTTACAGGCCTGCTCCCTTCACTGCTGAACTCTTGGTATTGCTCCAAACCTCCTCAGGCATGGGTCACAAACAGTCTTGTCAGTTCTGACAGTGTTTTACCAAGCTTGGTGTCCTTCTTAAATCCCAGCTACAGAAGTCAAGAGATTACATCACTGTTCCGGTTTATCACTATTAAAAACAAGTGTGTCAGTTCCAGCCCTTGGCATGCTTGTAAAATGCCTGAAAATGTGTCATGAAATCAGTCCCAAAGCTCAGCATCCAGAAGGCAATACAAGAACCAAAGAGTTTATTAAAAAAAAAAAAAAAAACAAACCAAAAGAAACCACAGTTTTAAGCCAATCTCGTAATTTTTGGTGCTTGGTTCATGAGTTTGAAAGCCTGAATTGGGCAGTTTTAAGTGCAGACATTGCCAATGCCCAAGCACAGATATGCTGCTTCCCCATGGATTGAAACAAACAAACAATCTCATTTGATTAGCTCTGCTGGAAGTAATATTTTAAGGGGTAAAATGATTCCACAAAGATGACATGTTGGCAACTGAAATGAGATGAATATAGTGCCTGTAAAAGTGCAATAATCCTTAATAACTAACCCAAAAGAAGCATTGTCCCCGGGGATAAGACAGTAATTTACTCTCCATATGTAATTTGTTTCTAAGCTGCTTTTGAAACAAGACTGCTGAACAGTTAGTTGGCTTGTGATCCCAGACTTGACTGGTGGACTCATTATCATCCTGCCACTGATTCAGCATACCTTTCAACCTAAGTCACAGGATACAAAATCAGGTGGGCTAATTCCTTAAGCTGTTTAAGCAAAAGGTTGTGAACATGGCGTTAATTTAGAGATAGGAGCCTGTTTACCACAAGCAACAGGGGAAGGATAATATATGAGGATCACTGAGCAACTGCAGCTAACTCTGAGGAGTCCTGTGTCTGAAGACTCTTTTAAGACATTGTTATCCTTAGTAAATGCATGGAAGTCTTGGATTTCAATCTATATTAAAGGAGCAAGTGATGAAAATGCACTTAATTAAACTGAATAGCTACTTGCAAAAAGAATGGAAAACTTTGGCTTATGACAAAACCAGCCCAACCCTACTTCATCTCAAGTACCCACCCTGTTAAAAAAAAAATATTTCAAATGTTTCATTTTCTTTTTCTTAAAAAAACCCTGGCCACCACCTTTCATCTGCATTTCTGAATAGTTCTTGCTGCTGTGGTTTTATTCATCAGCTACTGGGGCCAGAGTCAGCATGACCTGTGTCAGATTCAGGTTTTAGCCGTGTTACTGAAACCTTCAGAGAACACAGAAGGGTGAATCGACCCCTTCAGCAACAGGAATGTGGAGATAATACAGGATGTGCATGTTCTGCAAATGTCCTTTGCAGAAAACCCTGCACTGGATGATTCCTCTAATGATGCATGTTGGCTCTGTTTACAATACAGTGTTGTAGAACAAAATGTTAGGAATGATTGATTTTTAAGAAAAGGTAGTACTACAGGGAGCTAATATACAACAGCTACAGAAATGTTTGTCTTAAATGTGTACTGGGCAGAGTCCTTAAACTGCTCTTATTGCAAATATCCAAGGCCTGCTCTAAAAATCTTAACAGTCTGCTTTTAAATGCAAATTTGTCCTATTTATCTGGTCACAACCCAGTGAGTAGAATCCAATAACTCACCAGATTAAAGAATATACAGGTTTATATAGCAGAAGGTAATTGCAATTAACTAATATCTGGATGGCACTTAATACACATATTGTATTATTTCAATGAGATGAGACAGAATAATATTTACATTGCTATGAGCATTTTCTGTTTATAGAAATGGAATTTACAGTTCAGTAAGGTATGCAGGTGTTATATCAAGAATGAGATGAGACCATTTAAAGTCTTGTGCATTATTGATATAAATTCATTTTGTTTTGTTTCATGCACCAGCACTTCTTGCAGTGGCACCAAAAGAGCAGTGCAGTTTATAACAGGGAAAAAAATAAGGAAAGAGCAAATGTGAAATGGTGCAATTTATTCACAATTGCTTTGAAATTCTATCTGAATTGTCTCATTATTATTCACGCATTAGAAGAATGGTCCAAAACATGACAGCATGGGTAAACAGATGCAGAGCTTGGAAAATAGGTAATCTGACTGAAGTATTCATGGCCATTATTAAACAAATGTTATATTGCTTTTGGGTAAATCTGGTGATTTTATTTAATTTGACATTGTTTTCAAGATAGCAAGATAATACTGTTCGTTTCTAACGCTCTGAAATGAACAAAACAGGTGAAAATTGATGCCACATGGAATTATAATGTTTCAACAGTGGCTGGTTAGTTAAACTTCTAGATAGTTCATGAAGAATCTGCATACACTTATTAATGGACTTTTACATACAATATCAATGCTTAGAGTGCAGCAGTCCTGTTAAAATCTGCTTTCAGTGAGTCACTATGCAAGGAGAGATTGTTCTATGAAGAAAAATCTTGGATAAGTATTTGCTTGAGACTAAACAGTAAAACAGAAAGAAAATTCACAGATTTAGTATAGGAATGGCAGATAAGACTAAGAAAGCTAATATTTTGAAACTGCCTAAAAACTGCAATAAATTCTGCTGCCTACTGAAATTATTAAGCCAACAATAAACAGGAAGAATGGAATATCAAAACCTCATTGCATAGTGTGTCATCATTCTTTAATGAGGCATTCCTTCAACCTTTTACCTCTTAACACCTTTGGTGATCTTACATTATGTACCTGTAAGATATTCAATGTTCTCTTTTAGAGATTTACCCTATAGGAAGCATGAAATCTTAGGAATGTACTGAGTCAGGTAATGATGCCAGAATTAAGTGTCAAAAAGCTTGGTTCAGGTTCAGAAGATGATTTTGAATGAATAGCTAAAAGTTCTATTAATTTATTTCAGAAGGGACTTCTCATATATACCCTCAAATATTTAAGACGCTTTGTACTATTTCTCAGGAATCCATATCTTCTCAAAGTGCTTTTTTTTGTTTTCACTTGAAGGCAGCATGGACTTAAAACAATACTGCACGGAATGTACCGTTCCATAAAGCACATAAGGATGGCAGGATCCAGGAGACACAAGGCATAGAAAATTGTCAAAAATGATTAGATGGTACAACACATACTGCTCTTGAGTCATAAGTTTCATTTATGGTGACTTCTACTTCGAATAGATAGGATATTAAAAAAGGCAATAAAAATGAAGTTACATGAATAAACTTCCAAAAATGAGTGGAGTTCCACCAGTGATCGTCTCTGTGCTGGTAGAGGTAGAAGAATGGGGATGTCATGAACAGGGCAGCAGTCACTACAACAAATGAGCCTCAATGCGGAGCCAGTGGAGTCCCTGGCGAACGTAACGAACCAGATTGGTCATACTGCTGTGTTGTGTTAAGGGTCCCATCACTGAGTCCAGATCTACAAAGAACTCTGCAATACACAAGAAACAGAAGCAATTGTTTCAGGCAATGGTTCAGAAATACAGGTATTACCATGATATCCCACTCAGAAGCAGCACAGTGTAGTTAGTGAGTTCTCAACACAGTTGTGCACATGGTCTGTAAGAAGAATTTAAACAACAACAATATACTGAAACAAACCCAATTAGATTACCCATGCTGGAAGTCTACCACAGAGGGGTTGCCAGTAGTCTTCCTTTAACTTCGATGATCTACACTGTCAGTTTTTTGAGATTAGGTTTGCTGACTGTGTGATTTAAATAGCTGGCAATTAAATCTTGCATTACTTTTCCATGCTGTACTCTCTCCCAGACATGAAGGGCTAGACTGGATCTTTCCAGACTAGAAGACCTTTCTTGCTCTTTTTTCCACCCTCCAATTTCTGTTACTGCCACTGCAGCAGTTTTGGCCCTCTGCTCATCCTGCTGCCGCTGCAGGCCCCAGAGGAGGAGTGTGGGATGGGAGAAGAGGAAGAGGAGAGAGAGAGAACACAGCAGGAAAGTAACACCTTGGAGATGGGAACCTATAAGGGGAAAGAATCCCAACCCTGGGATTCCTTGTCGGGAACGGTTAACAGGAGGTCACTAAACAGAGAGCCCCAATTAGGAAGCGACACACCAGTTTACTTCACATCATGTGCTAGATGCTCTCTGGGTGAAAGGCTAATCCTGTTAGGGCCAACAGACCTTTCCTAATTGCTGTCAGTGGAGAACTGAATTGTGCCCTGTTTGCTCCCACAGCTCTGTATGCTCACTGGGGCACAGGCATTCCCACATCCACAACCCTTACACTATATTTAGGCAAGTGGGAACCCGCTCTCAGTTAAAGCCCCTCAGAGCTCAGATAACAACCAACAATCACAGTGAGGAATGGCTGAGCCCTCACATTCTCACCCTGTCTGCAATCCAGTGCACTGAGCCAGCCAGCACTGCATTGGCTGCACTTCAGGAGAGCAGATGCTGGGTACAAAATCATTATCAGTACTTTCTTCAGCAAGTAAGTGCTGCTTTGAGGTCTTCTATCTAAGTATTGACAGCCTGACCCTGGTCAGCTTGGGAGCTACAGCAGTATCAGAGCACAAAGTGATTTGGCTGGAGGCAAGCATAATGAGAGCTCAGGGCTAGCACCAGTGCTGTTCAGATGCTGCAGCCAGCAGCCACTTTTAATCTTCCTCTGTCTTTCATTCCCCTCCTCCAGTGTAAAATCAATACATTTAGAAATTAAATAATGCACCATCTTGCTTGCATTCTAGAAATCTCATTCTAGACTCAAATAAACAATAATTTCTTTAAGCACTAAGAATTCACCTTAAAGCCTAATTTCAGGTTAACATTTCTTGAAAAAACTACAAGAACTGAAGCCATTTAATAAATTTATGCGTGAGAGAACAGGTCTTGCTCCCTCCAGAGCTGAATTTTCTACTGTAGAGAAAAAATCCTGCTTTCTTCAGAAGCATTAAAAAAATGATCTGATCTTGTAAAGTCAGTTGAGAGTTTGATGCTATGGATGGTGAACAACACCACTTTAGGTGATCCAACACAAACCATCCCATGGGCTTTGGGAAATCTAGAGTTTAGTTTGGCCTGCTATAGATGCAGATTTATGCCAAACTCCATCTGTTCTCCCCACACTCTCAACTCTACTGACCAGGGGAAATTCCACCAGAGGTACATGGCAGTACGTTCCTGCCTTCCTTTTCAAACCAGATCAGCTTGGCAGGTCACAGTTCTGCTGTTCTCCCTCTTGCTATGCATTTTTATTTTAATGGCACATCTTTTGTCAGGCTGACAAAGAAAGGCTTCTGTCTGCTGCTCTGAGCCAGCTGGACATGAATCAAGTCCAAACTGGGAGCATGCAGGCAGACTCAGAGGAGCACAAAATCTAAGCTGACAGCCGGGGACAAGGGGAGGCTGCACAGCTCCTACAACGTGGAGGAAATTTCTTGTGACTGCATGGGCATGACCTAAGAAATATTTATGACAGCAGTAGGACCCAGAGGTAACTGCTGTTAGGCCACAGTTTTATACTCAACTCAGGGCATCAGGACATATTCTTATGCCAGATACACCCTGAGAAAACAGGAACAATGAGGGCTGACCACAAAAACCCACAAAAGTGACTGAATCTGGTTGACTTTTTTTTTTAGGAACTAAATTTTTATCTTGATTGTGGTTTCTTTGCAGGTTTGTGGGTTTTTTTGGTTTTGAGTTCATTCTTATTTCAAGGGGAGGGGGGGAAATCTCATTTTTTATAATGAACTGACTGCCTAAGCTCCTGAGAGAGAGACCAAGTGATGTGTCCTGTAGCTGGGACTCACAGCAGAGTTTGGGGTTTGCACTGTCCTGTTTGCTGTCAGGGGCAGTTTTGAACCCCCGGTCCACAGGCCAGTACAGCAGAGCTTGGGCAGTGCACCAGAGATGAGCCAGCTGGCAAAGGTGGACTGGGGATCACTACGGAGAAAGGGGTGAGTCCTGCTCCAGCCAACAAGATAATGGTGCTTTGAATTATTTGAGAGGTTCAGATGACATCTACTAAAACAATTACAGCCAAGTTTCATGAAACACTGTAACATTTCTCACATCAATATGTCTTGAATACATCCTTTTTTAAAGAGATTCCCTCATGTGGTATGATGAAAACCTGCAGAGAACCACAACAGTTCTCATATACTTTTTGCTACACCATGAAGTTTTTAAATTGCAGTTTGTGTTTAAGCATTCAACTTTAAATCAAGTACTTAATTAGAAATGAGGTATCTTTCCATACAAAATATAAAGACAGACATGCTATACCATATATGAAACTCTGATCTCTCTCCAATGGTTTATAATACTTAAGTGAAATTTGAAGTAACACGAACTTTGCATTCCCTGTAACATGTCTGCAGGTTGTGAAACAAGATATGAAAGAACAGGTTACAACCTTAAATATCTTGCTCATGTGAGAAACCCTTATTCATGCATCCAGTTCCAGTAAAGTCAAAGGGACTGCTCATCTGAATAAAGAGTATTCCTATATAGCTTTCCAGAACTGAGTTTATTTGATCGTAAATCAAAATGAGAACAAAGAAGAGAGTAGGGAGGAAAATGCAGAAAGAGAGTCAGCAGGTTTTTTCCCATCCAGCTCTAGGACTGATAACAGCAGTGGCTGGGTACATTTTCTGTCTGCTGGCTGAATGCCTGAGCTATTTTGATTTAATACCAAGTAGAACATTTTAACAACTCCACAACACACAGGGCTAATTACAAGATTATCGCCATCTCTTCCTCCTATCAGGGCATCCTTCTGCATTCCCACTGTAACAGTCTGCATTACATTTGACAGGGAATTGCTTTCACATTTTGTGAAAATGGATGCAGCTATGGAAGAAATCCAAAATGACTGCACTGCTACTAAATTAATCAATGTGAACAAAGACAAGAAGCAGTGGGGAGGACTGGACAGTACTTCTATTATTGTTCCTCATCCAGGGATAGATCATTATGACCCACCATTCAGACATAAAACTCTATAAATCTCAAGCCCAGTTTCTCTAAATCAGTGGAAATTTGCCACTGACATTAATGGGAGTAAGATCAAACTGCATACAGCAAGCACATTTGTCAGGACAAGCCGGCCATCTGAAATCTCACTGTAATTTAAGAGAATGAGCGAATTCATGATGGGAGTATTTCCTAGCTAGGCTCTGCACCTCCAGTGTCAAAGGAAGCTTTCTCAGTGATTTGTGTAAGCCCAAAGCTGGAATCTGAATAATTACATTGTCATGGGGAAGTTCACAGCTGGCCAACAACAGGCCAAATTTGTCCCTTAGTTATATCTCAGCCACTCCACTATACTTGATAGAATCCAGTCAAAAACTGCTTGCCAAAACTCCTCTGAAATGACTGTGGTAAAGAATTACATTTGTTGTTAGGAATAAACAAGCAGATTTGCAATCCAGTCATAGGAGAGTCAAGGTCATGGCTTTCAGTGGACATCTCCTAAATGGACTTCCCACATAAACACAACATCCAACGTTTGCTTATTATCCCAGCTAGCATTTTAATAGTCTTAAACCCATTGACAGAGAAGTCTGAAAATAACCTCGGTGCTCTACGAGAGGCTAAAACTGTGAACAAATTTGCAGACTTAAAAGCTCTCATCACTCAGGGCTCGTGTTCGCTAAATTATTTGCCAGCTGCTCTGATAACCCCATGTTCAGCGTGTGTTACACATCCCCCTCTGTGCCTGACAAGAGAAGACACGCATTGGCTACAGCCACCAGCAAGCAGATTTGGTCTGTTTGCTCAAGCTGTCACAGTTGTGCTCTTAGATGTGGTGGTTCTGGGTCCAAATCCGGAGAACATGGGGAAAGCTAAAGCTGGGGAGCCAAAAGAGACAAAGGAAAAGCAGAGAGAGGGGCACCTTTGTTCTCCTTGGTCAGCTTGTCAGCCATGTCCCAGTGCTCGTAGCTGCGCAGGACGTTGTTGGTGATGTTGACGTGGCTGGCAGCCATGTGGTGGATGCGCTGGGGGATGGTGATGGTCCCCGCCGAGGACGAGCCGCCGGTGCCCGTGCTGCTTCCAGCAGAGCTGACTGGGGACGGGCTCAGGGACATGGGAGAGGGGGTTTCTGTGCTCCTGCAAGAGGGAGAGACAGAGAGAGTGAGGCCCCCTCACACCCCCCCACTTCACTGACATCCTAAATGCACTTGAAAAGTTAATTCTGCACCCCAGTTGAGGAAGAATGTGCAGTGGTACCTCCTGACTTTATGAAAAAGGACAGCTTATAAACTGGGAATCACTGAAAATAAAAAGGGATTTAATTCTCCCTTTAAATGAACCTGTTATTTAAAAAAAAAAAAATCCATCATAAAAATTGAGCAATCTTTTAGAGAAAGAAGCATCTCAGAGCTGTAATGATTTTTCTACCCGCTGCCAGAAGCTGCAATGGCAGTTAGAAAACACTCAATGTGCAATATTGGCTTATTATCAAAGTATTTTCTGGAAACCACAATGACAGTTTGCTCCAAAAACAGTCACCACAATAAGTAAAGAGCAAGACTTAAAAGCACCCTGCAGAGCAGCATTAGGACCTGAGGGTACTGTAGGATTATGAATATCTCCATAGGATTCTTTAAGGCTATGGAGATTTGTTCTAATTGCCTAGAGTTCATCCACATGGTTCTGCACAGAGCAGTGCTTTAAGTTACCTACTTAGTGAGGCACTAATGTTCTAATATAGATTTTCCTTTAATTCTAACACCATCAATTAGGAATCACTTGCTGGCTGCAGGCAGTGCGACGGTCAGCACAGCACGCTCTTGTTTAGAGCTGTGCAGTGCTGAATGCTCACTGAACAGCTATTCTCTTTGAAAATTTACAGGATCATGGAACTCTTCAGGTTGGAAAGTACCTTTTAAGATCATTCAGTCAAAACAGTTAACCCAGCACTATCAAGTCTAACCCATGTCCCCACGTGCCACGTCTACACCAAGATACTTTTAAATACCTCCAGGAAAGGTGACTCAAGTAAGTCCCCGGGCAGCCTATTCCAGTGTTTGATGACCCTTTTGGTGAAGAAATTATTCCTAATCTCCAATCTAAGCCTCCCCTGGTGCAACTTCAGGCCATTTCTCCTTGTCCTATCACTTGTTACTTGAGAGAAGTAAAAAGAGCCACCCTTCAGCACATCCACATTCTTGCCCAACTTGGTGTCATCCACAAACTGACTGAGTGTGCCCCTGATCCCCTTCAAGATCAAGGGGGCTTCAGATCATCAATAAAGATATGAAACAGTACCAAGCCCTAGGGAACACCACTGGTGCCCAGCCCCAGCTGGATGTAACTCCATTCCCCCATTTGGAAGCCCTTGCCTGAACAAAAGCATTCTGTTTGCTGTGGAATACACTCACTAGAGAGGCAGGGCCGAGGCACTCCTGGAACTCTCTGCATGAAGCAAAGAGACCAAAGCTCTCCAGACAGGGATGCTGCAGCCCCTCCCTGGACAGGCAGCTGTAGATGCCTCGTGCTGTGCAACAGCTCAGCTGCTGAGCCTGATCCAAAGCCCAGGACAGAAGGGCTTGGCCTCCTGGCTTTAAAGGCCACTGTCAGTGGCCCTGCCTGGGCACAGACCTGCTGACACCTCACAGGTGCTGCAGGACAGACACCACAGCACAGCCTTGGGCTGATATGCACTGATGGCAACAGCTTTTGCCGCAGAATTTCCAGCAGTGCCCTGCTATTACCTGTGCTCAGCAACAGGCTCCTGTGATACATTCTTTTTCCAGAGCTAGAGATCACATTGATTTGGCAGCTTGTAGCTTTTTACCCACCTCATGGGTTAGAGTTTAAGCATGTCCTAATGCACAAACGCTTTATTTTTAAGTCTCAAAACATCCTGGCTACCTGACTTGCCACAGTGTCTTTAAATCACAGAAGAGCTGAACTATACTAGATAAGGTCTGGGAGCAGTTAAAAATCATAAGTATCTGAGGAGACCAAGAGTATTTTGTTAGAGCCACTTACAACCAGCTGACGCACTTCTGCCAAATAAAGCACATTGTTCATTGGATTTACCCTGTTGTGCACAGCCATTATTACTGTGGTGAGTCTACTAAATCTCTGTATTTTGTGCTTTCTGTCGCTAGAGGTGGGAAACATTTCTGTAATGAAACCAGGGAAAATTTGTTTCATTGCCAGGCTGGAACACGGGCCAACTTTGTGGAGGTTCACAACCCTTTCAAACGAGTAGGCAGAAATTCCAGTAAGCCAAGCTGTGATTTTTGATGGATCCGAGATCCTGAGCAGACTACACTCCATGGCAATGAATAAGCTTTGCTTTGTTAAAAAAAATACTTGAGATTACCCTACTGTCTCCCCATCCTGCATCAGGCCACTGCTCCATCTCCAGTGGTGCCATACGCTGGAAGATGTTTGGTCTTTTTTTCTGTGGTGTGTGAATTCTCTTCCCATCTGACACAAATTTGCAGGGGATTAAGAGAGAACTGTAGAGTGAATAGCCCTGGGGAAGGCAGAGCTGGAGCTGCCACAAACCTTGGACCAGTGGGAGTCCCCTGAGACAGACAGCAGCTCTGAGCCAGCTGGAGAGCCATTTTCTTCTGAGGCTGCACACAGAGGGGACACAAGACCTGAGTGTGGGCTGTGGTCTTTGTGTGTTGGGTCACAGGTGTCACAATAATGCTGTTATAACAAGGCCTTGTCACTCAGTCACTCTCACATGTCAAGTGCTTCCTGCTCTGAATAAAAGACAGAGATGTGCACTTTCAGAGCTTTCCTTCCTTATCTCCAAAGTTAGTGGGAAGAGACTGATCAGCTGGGTGTTGTGTTAGAAGTGATGCTGACCTGAAGGCTGGGTTTCTGCTGCCTACTTTGTGGCCAGACAGGAATTTTCTCCTCCAGACAAAACCCACTTATTCTCAATACTGAGCACCTAATAGCTCCTTTAAATAGTGGGGGAGATGTCATCACCTGCAGAGCACACACTTCATAGGGGTCTATTACAGGACAGGAATAAAAGGATAACTTCTGCTCCATGAAATGTTTATGTACAAGCCCCCTCTTAAGGAACAAAAGAGATGTTATGCTCCAGTGGTCTATTTGATCACTAAAACTTTATGTTAACATTTATGTATTTTTATTACAATACAAGGTTTCACTGACATTTAAATGCCTGGAAAAACTGGCACATAATGAATAATTTAATTTAGTAGTTGCTTTTCCAGTGTTAAAACACCCTTCCAGTTTTTATTTAAAGTGATTTCTTATTTCATCACTTTAGTTTTTACTTAAATAAGTAAAATTTTGTTTTTACTTAAATAGCTCTACGCATACATATTCAAAATATCTTTGAGTATTCGGGGTGTGCATATATACTTATCTATACCCCAAAATATTTTGAATTATTAGACAATATTTCACTGTGAGAAAAATGTTGGAATTTCTGGTTTTGCACTGATTGAGAACAAAGTCTGATTGAAAACTCCAGTTCTTTGTGTGCTAAACTTTAACCCCTCCTATAGTTTTACTATTTTGTTTCCTTTGCATGTCTAATAGTGATTTCTTCTTCTGAACCACCAAAAAGAGACCATTAACAATAATAATTTCCAACTAGAATTTAACTTACTGAAATAAAGATTTAAAAACCCCCTTTGTTTTACCTGGCTGTGACCAGGACAAAGGAGAAGGAGAAATGTCAGCTGGCAATAGCCTTTGCAAGATAAAGGCAAGGATGGAGCAGCAATGCACCTCCACTGAACAGCAGATCATGACTGCATTACCCTGACTTCATATCTGAGGTGAGGGTGTTTTAACGTTAATATGAAGCCACTGATAACTGGCTAAGTGCCTTCCCATTTTCACCACTATTATACCTTCAGTTTTATTAAACAGCACTTACCATATATCAATGAAATATTCATTGGTCTTTCATTGCTGAACGAATCATTGAAAAATCATTGCAATGAAGGTTAACTTTACTTTGGCTTCCTAAAGTGACATGGTACTTGCTAGCTAATTAACTAGCTAATTTTTATGGCCTTCATTTGGCTTGAGAAGCAAACTGTCAAAGAATTCAGCACAGACCCATCACATCTGATTTTAGATTTAAGGGGGCTTTGCACAGATGAAGGTGTGATTCAGCTCTTCTCTCCCACCCACACTGGATGGCTCACAGGGGGATCAGAGTCCAGTGGGAGCCCCTCACTGCCACAAGCCCAAGGCAGCTGTATGATCAGTTCTGTAGCCCAGAACATTTTCTACCTGATACATACTTGAAATACACCTGTAGCTCCCAAAACACTCATTCCAGACCTGTTCTTTGCCTTTAGAGGCACAGAAACACTTCCCCTCCTCTTGGAACCACTTGTTCCCAGACAGAAGTACTCAGCAGTAAAATACTCACTTTCCATTGCCGCCCCAAGGTGAGGGGGCCTGTGAGGCCTTTGAAGAGTTCTGTAAGTACAAAACCAAAACGTAAATACAGGTGATGCAAGTACATGAATACTGATGACACAAGGCTCAACACTCCCCCTTTTCATTGCAAGAGCTACAGTGCATGGAGCAGAACAGCTCTGCACATCAGCCCCATAATTAAGTGGCTGGTGGATGATTGGTAGGTTCCAACCAATAGCTTGAAAATCATTTGATGAAAGAGGGAATAAGTTCCAGTAAAAGCAGATACAGGTCACAAAGAAGTGGTTCAATTACCACTGAAACTTACTCTACAAAGTCAGTTCTTCGGAGTGCAAATGACTGCTTATCTTTAGGGGGACATTCCATATTTTAATAAGAAACAAAAATAACTTGGCTTGGTGCTTTAATGAAATTGATCCCTCCCAAGTTGCTGGGGAAGGTGGATTGGGATTCAGACAGTAGTATAAGTAAAATTTTTAGTAAGGATCTGCTTGAATGCCTTTGTTTCTTTGTATTTTAGTTGCACAAATTGACTTTCCTTACCTGCTTACTCATTCTGCCTTTCACGTCTGTGTAGCACCTTGTAAAACCCTGTACAAAAAGATTGCCGAGCAACAATAAAGCCCAGGTTTTTCCAGCCTTGCTCAGACTGAGTGGTATCTTAGCTCCCATACAAAGTGGCAGTATCAGGGCTGAGGCTATCTATGTGTGCCCTCTGAAAACAATCACTCAGCTCCCTTGCTGAGAAGTCAGCACGCACAGTGAAAATTCAATTGAAAACCTCAATCAGGTTTTACAAGTTCTTTGCAAAGTAGTACCCACATTATTACAACGCTCATCTGGTTACTGTAATCGCTGCTTTGCATGGGAGGCACAGAGATTCAGTGGAGCACAGAGAGTGCCCTTGACTTCTAAACCACAGCTCACAGCCCAACATTTCTGACCAAAGCAGGAAACATTGTCCAAACCACGGCACTGGCCTGGCCTAAGTGTTCCTGCACAGCAGCCACTGCTTGCCACGGAGGATGTGAGCATGACTTGGGGTGTTTCACAGCACAGAGCACGTGGGGTGGGTATTTCTGCCAGCCACACATACGTAGGGAAGAGGGAGATCCTAAACTGCCCTGGAATGCCTTCAGAAATGGAGAAGAAGCTTTTACTGTTAATTTCTCCTGTCTGGGGATTGCTCCCAAAATTATCTGAAAACAAATAATAGATCTGTCAATATTAAGACTAGATCTCAATTGGAAGCAGTTATTTGATAATGAAAATGTTTACCAAAAATATTTAATGACAAGACCATAATAACCAAAAAAAAACCCCATAAAAATCTTCCTCAAACTTTCAGATGAAATATATCACAGGATGTCACTTTTTCTAATCAAAAAAGGTATGATTTCAATTTAAAAAATTTTTCACTTTGGTGGTATTTTACTCCAAGTTGTCTCTAAATTTCAAAACTTGTATCATGATTAAATGGTTATATTCTGCTTTGAAATGTCAAAAATGTAATTTTGAAGCTTTTAATTGGAAATTAATCAGAACCAGTTCTGTCTACAAATGGTTTCAATTTGGACAAAGTGGCATTTGTGAGGAAAAATATAAAGAACAATTTAGCCGAAAAATTCCTCCCCAGCTCTGCTGTTAACAGTGGGCTGCCTTTCACAGTTAAAATTATGTAAAATTTTGAGTAACAACTCCATTCAGTTAATCTGTTTCATTTGTATTACAGATTCTTGGTAGTGAACACAGAGAACATGGTGCAGCAATGCAAAACTAACACATAGCTAACAGCTCCCATTCTTTTCTTTTCTCCTCCTGTGCCTTTACTACAGAAAGAACCTGAACATATAATCTTTATACACTCAAACATGGCTTTCAGCAAATGAGCTACAGTGCCCATAGCACACACACTGTAACATTACCTGAAACACTCGGCTTCAACTGGATGCCCATGCCCAGCATTCCTGATTTGTCTATTTTATTGCATTTTTATTTTTTAAATCTTATTTTAATTTACATTAAAAGACATTTTCTTATGCTGGGAGTAGTAAGTATGTTCTTCATTTTAGCTACTTGCACAGCTAGAGAAAATAAAGTGGCTTTAAGGCAAGAGAATCTCCCCTGCCCCTGCCTTTTTTTTTTTTT
>VXAC01000152.1:932644-990807 GCA_013399225.1 Rhipidura dahli
TTTTAAGAAATCATTACTTTCTGCAGAAAAGCTTTATTTGTCTAATAATCATTTTTTTAAGATACAATCTACATTCATCCTGGATAAAATCTGAAGCGGGTGGAACACATTCCATGAAAATGCTGAGGTTACAAATGTGTGTCGTTCAAATTTAATTTGTTGTGCAAATCCCTGACTGAAAACTCCACGAGCACAACAGCGGCACTCCTAATGGTACAGGAGAGCCTCCATTTAAGCACAAGATCAGGACTAACATTACTGAAGCTGCAGAGAGACACACAGAGGACACACTCAGGACTGCGGCTGCTACCATGACAGGGTTGGAGCCTTGCAGCAGAAGGACCATTCTGCACCATTTACATGAACATGTGAAAACTGCAGCCTTAGAGGCTTTTACTGGTTTGCAGTACCAGTATGTCAAACAAATTCACAGAGGCCGAAAACACCAACAAAAAAAGACTGATGGGCTGACAAGCCAGTATAATTACATAATTATAGAATAATATGTAGTAATAAAGTAAAAGAATTAATGTATGCTTCAAACAGCATTAACCAGTGAAATATAAACATCAAAACCTCAGCAGAGCTGAAGAAAGATTCTATTTCTCTCTTAATCTAGGAACAGGAAGGATCTGTCATTCTTACACTGGGTAAACAGCATTTGACAAGGTAAAACAAAACATCCCTAAGTCATGACCATCGGATCTCCACTTAATTTGAGGTAAAGACAAACTTTCAAGATGTAGATAAGGTAACTGCAAGTTCCACAGGAATAAAAGGAGAAATCTCTGAAACTGCAATAAGCTTCAGGAAATCTCACTGAATCTAAAATCTAAACTTAACTAACTACAGTCTAAATAATTGCTTTATTATGGTTCATTGGGGGTCAGTTCCTAATCACTTCCACATTGAAACCCTGAAAGAATCAGAAACTTGCATAAACATTACATGGTGTTGAGAATAATGTTATTGTAGTAGAATTACTGAGCATGGTCCTTTGAATCAACTGACTAATCCAAAAATCCCCCAAATCACTTCTGTCCCCACTCCCTGGCAGTCATCCTGCCTCCATTTCCCAGGGGAGAGGTTAAATGTGGGACTTTTAAGTCATACAGTTATACTTGTGAGAGCTCTCAGTGCTGGTATGAATTTCATTTCATATCAATAAATTACACAGAATAAAGATTACCTTAAAATATTCCATCAGAGATCTGGAGTACTTCATAGCATGGTCCTTCTTTAGTTTAAACATTCTCAAGTAGAGAAGTGATAAGCATCGGTAGCTGTGGTAATTAGGAAAGGATTATGTTAATTCCATTGCTTAATGAAACCTATAAACTGTAAAAAAAAATAAATCTGACCTATATTTGGCAGTTTCTGTTCTAAGGTTACATTTTGAAACATAAGCAAATGCAGAAAGAAAAAAAAAAGTGGTCAAAAGCATTAAAATCCCATCTTGATAAGAGTATAAATTAGAAGAATAAATGTTTAGTCAGCTGCTGAAGAAATCCATTAGTTATCCTTTAATAGTTTAATGGAAAACAAGAATAATGATCTTCTCTAAGCTGCTTAAGTAATTCAGTACTTTTAAAGTCCTCCTTAAGATTTTAGCTGCTTCTCTCATTGTCGCAAAGGGACTTACCATAAAACTGCTAATTTCTTGTCACCTTCTGTGGCAGAAGAGCCTGTGAAATTCTTGAGTCTCATTGCATACCTTGTCAGAAAGGTGAGAGATAAGAAAATGAGAGTTAAGATGTTTCCAAAAATAATAGTAACACCAGAAAATAACAGCCACGCAGACATTCTTCTCCAACTGCAACAGTTAATGGTCACAGTGTTCTTTAATGAAGAGATCAATGTAAAATTCAACAGAAAGCATCACTTAAAACCTGAAGGCCTAGAGTAAATCACCAACCAATTTTTTGGGCCAACAAGGTGAACTATTTTTGGGCATGTTAATGATGTTATATCCAGCCAGCTAGGCTGAGTCCTGCAAACATTTGGGATGAGTGTTGAACAGAAACGTAAGATCTTGGCCCTGTACGTACTGAAGTGTAAAGTAATATATAATAAGGTTTTACATATAATACTTTGGGCTTGAAAAATATCTTCAAAATCCTTCTCATAAATGCTTCTTCAAAGCTTTTAATATATTTTATGCAGAAAATGGTTTTAAATACAGGAAAGGTCATGTTCACAGCTTTTTTAATGCTTGGGTTCATTAATTTATGAGTCTTGTGTACTTGGTCTTCCCCCTCTATTTAATTGCTGCCATCCAGCATTTGGATGATCAAGGATTGAATATTCCTACCTCCTCCATCTTTTTTTTCTCCTTTAACTGAGCACACTCCATACTATGCATTAGTTTCTTGAAAATCAATTCATCGCATAAAATCATTGTTCTGAGCCCTAATGCAATTTCACAGGTACTTGTGTTAGAATAAGTAATAGGGTTCAGCGTTGCATAGGAAAGTTTTAAGGTATCCCGGCAGTCTTGATGAGTCCTCATTTACCAGGAGGTAATGGAGTGCAGGCAGCTGTGCTGCCCTCCCTTGCCTTGCTCCCACCACACACCCTGAGCCCCAGCCTGCAGCTGCACCACCCCACCTGCAGTGCCTCCTCCACGGCCTGTCCCACCTGCTCTGGCGAACTGTGGTTCCAGTCACTCTGGATGAATGTGATCAAGCACAAAGATCGATGTCTCTTTGGGATTTTAGCATTGCCATTAATGTAAAACACATTTGACAGTCAGATCTCTGATACTCCCCATCTCTTTGATGCTCCACTTGCTTTCACAAATAGGTGTCTGATGCAGATAGTCAGGGCAGACACAGCTGATGCAAAAGGGGAAAATTGTGCTTCTGATGAAGGGAGGAGTAAAAGTGAGAAAAAATCTCCTTCTATTTGTTATCTCACAGTAAAAATCTGTGTTAACATCTCTGTTAATCTCTGTTTCTCAGCTACACTGAGAAAGTGCTGTGTGCAGTCACAGACTCTGTACATCCAGCACCCACTGTAGCTCACAAGAACTGGGTTTTTGTCTGTGGAGTCCTGGACAGTGACTGCTGCTCACCTGGGCAATCACCTTTTGTCCACAGACACCAGTTAAATGGACAAATCAGTCTCACTGGCTGCTCCAAGATGCTGCATGCAACAGTTGGTGAATTAAACTCTACCTTTGGTGGTAGGTGGTGGAATTAATCTCACATGACTTAAGCTATTTATGTATTGGAGATATACTGTAACAAATTCTCCAGATTCTTCTACAGTCAAAAGCAGTTCCAGAAGGAGTTCAGCTGCTGCTTCCATGGCAAAGTCTATCTGTCCCAGAGCCTGCAGCAGGACTGCCAGGAGCAGCAGGGCTGCTGATGCGGAGGAGTGCCAGTCAGTCCAGGACACAGCTGTGCCCTCACCTGACTCCTGCAGGTCCTGCCCTTTTGTGAGCCACTCCTGGAGCTGCCATTCTCTGATTTGAGTGGTTCACATGTTGTGGCTCCTGGGTAAACAAGCTTTTTGGTCTGTGCACTCTGAACAGACAGACTGCTGGACTGAGCAGCAGCAATTTCAACTGGGCTGTGTGATTTTCTTAAAAAACCAAAAATAAACGTAGGCTCCTGTGAAGAAGCACTCCCCTCTTTAAAGAATATTTCTTTCAATAGAGTTTATTCTGCCATGCAGCTGCAGCTGTGTAGTTCAGGACACACTGTCAGGCTGCAGGATGATTTGGGCACAGCAGAGCAGAGGCAGGTGGCTCCTTTTCCAAGTCCTCTGCTCTCCAGGGTTTACCATGGATCAAGTGTTGAGTGAACATAATTTTTTTCTTGAGTGATTTCTTTAGATTTTCTTCTTCTCTTTATGAAGTGTAGAATGTAAAAAACCCCATGTTTTAAAATATTTAACAGGCATATTATTTAGCTGAGAGTAAGAGCTTAAGATTTGATACATTTTATTATGCAAATACCTCAATATTCAAAATGTAGAACATGCATTATCTTGGCAGTCCCTAATAGCTAATCTGGCATGTTAAAAAAACCACCACTGACATATAAAAAACCAAATATTTAGAGGCTGATTTGCCTCTTTTTCTTTTTCTTGTGCAAACTGCCAGCAATTACACTGAAATTAACAAGGATATTCCCAGCATACACTGGGGAAAGCAAAGGTGCATCACAGCGAAGAGGAAAAATCCTGTTGTTCTTCTTACAGGTAAATTTAATCCTGCTTGATTTCACTTTGATAATTTGCTCAAGTAAAGCAAACTTAGTTACTCAGGAGACTATTGTTTCTACAGAGCCAACACTATGTAACAGCTATAAGGAACAGCAGCAGATTTTAGAATAATAATTCAGACATTTTATTAGTATGTAAAGGCTCTCTCATCCGTATTCTAGCCTACGAATCTACTGTATTAAGCTGTATTAAAATTAATTCAGCTGGTTCACATTCCTTTAACATTAAAAATGCATTGTTTTCAAGAGTATATATGCAGAAGCTACCTCTCTGGCTATGATCATATGTCCCAGGTTTCAGCTTTCCTCTTTTTTAACAGCCAAGTTATAAACCTCTAAAACCAGGGTTTGTCATAGAAATCCTGATAGACTTCCTTTAATGTTTTGAATTATAAAACTACACCTTTTAAAAGACAAGTGTCATTGCCAAACAGTGAAATTACTATACTTTACTTCCACCCACTACATTTCAATTTTAATTTTATGAATATTGCAAATTATAACACTCACATTATAACCTCTAAAGGGGATAATTTATAAAAGCAGTGTCCATCAATTATAAATTTTCCATGACATTAATAAAATGGCAAGAACTAATTATGATGACTTCTGAGATGAAGATGCCTTGGACAAATCATTAATACGTTGAAATGGTATTTTTTAAAACATAGCAGGTTCTAATTATGACTGAAATGAGATGATGAAAACGATCACAGAAAGGACATTAACCTGATGAGTTCCACAGTCTCTGAGTACATGGTGTATGGAGATTTAGCTTCTAATGGATCTCGCTCCATAGCGTTCCCACACTCGATGAAGGAGAGGGCAGCATCAGCATAATTCACTGCTTTACCGAACTTCTCCAGCTGAAAGGGGAATGACACTGTCAAGAAAACCCTTCAGCTTTGATTTCTAGGTAGGCAGGTTATTCTACAAAGCAGCACTAGCATTAGGATGAAAGCAAAGCAACACTGGTAGTTAAGAATGAATTCACACAGTAATTAAAGCAGCGACTATGTTTTCACCAAATCTTTTCAGTGTTGTCTGTGGCTGGATGCTCCAGAGAGGAAAGTCAGCGTATGTCCACTGACAACAGGGCTTTACACAGGCAAGAAAGGGCACTGAGCATGTTTGTGCACATCCATATTGCTCCTGACAGATGAATTAAGTTTGAATGTCACTATGCAAGGGTTAAGTAACAACTCCATGCCATTTGGCTGATGTAATATTCTGTGTTAACTGTTGGTCAAAAAAAAAATCTCACCACTTACATGATGAGTGAAAGTGCAGGAAAAAAAAAGGGAGACAATATAGCACTGCTTAATATTTCATTTTAGTAGGATTTTATTGCAAAAGGTTTTAGCCCTCATAATGGTTGTGATTAAACTGACTTAGACATACTGATTTCTTTCTTTATGTGTAATGAATATTATATATGACATTTTTATAGTACGTACTTTATAATAGTATTTAACATTTTCAGTTTTTGATAGCTGAATGTAAGAATTCTACTAATGTGGCATTTGATATAGGAGATCCAATATACTTTAAATAATTTTAAAATGTCTTTCTATGTCTCTATCAAAATATTTTTGATGCATCTGCATATGTTTCCATTCACAAAACAGAAGACTATTTTAGCAACATATGAAGCATAACATTTATTATTAGTCCGAGACAACAGTGTACTTATCTTTGTGGCTCCTTCTAAGCCATAACTAGTTCTCTCTGCACACACCTTTAATTTCAAGTCCTGCTCCCCTGCATTGATTCTGCACAAACCCTTGGTATAACTGATAGGTATTAAGGGAAGGATGAAAAAAGGGGAAATGTCTCTGACTGCTCTCTCTCTGTTCCAGTGGCAGCTTCTCAGCATATTCTTCAAATTCATTTTTTCACTTTGAAAGAATTTCCATTCATTTTGGAATACAAAAAGTCTTCCAAAGATGACTTTTTGTGGTATGGAAAAAAGAATCTGGCTGCAAGCAGATTTAGTACAGATGCAGAGACTGAGCCAGCAATGGGATCTGATTCTCTGGAGTAGGTGGAATTACTCCAGCTCGTCACATCTCAGACAGGGACAGAGTGAGGTCCCCAAGATCTCTTCCATATGCCACAGCCAGTTGCCACTGCAGCAGCCCACCCAAATTAGCTGATCCCTCACTGCAGCCCCAGACAAGGAGAGGTTTCCATGGGGTTGCTCCCGTAAGACATGAAATGTCCTGCCCTTCACCGGAAATCTATTTTCTCTACAAGCTCAGGAACAGCATTGCCACAAATCTCATTAACATTTGCTGACACATTTTGAGGTCACATGCATTATCTTTCCAGCCACTGCAACACATCTTTCAATGCTGCCTGTGCTCTGTCATGTCAGCACCAAGTAACCAGCAGCAATTGTTTCCATAGGACAAGTAACACTACAGGATTGCACACCAAATGTGTTACATGGAGATAATTTGTGTGCAGCTGCATTGGGTGGGAAAAAAAAAAAAAAAAGACCGGAGATCTAAATAGCAGAAGGAAGAAGCAGATACTTTGTTCATGGGTATTTATGCCTGCCAACAAGTTGATCACAGCGGATAGCCTCACACTGGCGCACTCGGGGTGTCAATCGGTGTGTGACAGGCAGGACTTGCCTGCAGGCAGCAGTGGGATGTGCTGTACCTGCTCCTCTTGGTGCTGCTTGAGACACACCCCTGATGCTTCAGCACAGCCAGAGGTGAGAGCAGGGGAGATGGGGAAGCACCTTCTGAGTGCATTTGGCTGCAGAGGGAGGGGACTGACAGAGCGTGCTGAGATCATGGGGAGCCTGTAAATATTTGCTGGCGAGGAGCAGTTATCCCTGTGCCAGCACCATGTGTAAGGTCACCCAGCTGTGGGAGGTGTTGTGAGCCTGTGGATGCCAGGCTGTGGCTGGACGAGCTGGCTGGAAGCCATCAGGCCACCTCCTGCAAATGGGCACATGGGGCGGGATGACTGTCACCTTGCTGGCAGTCAGAACAGGTGCCAAAACCTTGAACCCACCACACACTGAACAAACACTTGGAAACACTGTGCCCCGAGCCAAAAGAGAGCCTGGAGAGCTGAAGCAGACAGCTTGAAAGGTCAGCTCTCCTTCAGCTCACCGACGGCAGAGGAGAGACACTTTTTTGTTTGGCTAGTTTGCTTTTTAAAAACACAGCATGGGATTGTCTTAGGGTGGTTTTGTTTTGGACAAACACAGATTTATGAGCACAAAATCTCTAATGTGGAATGACAGAATATACCTGCAAAATAATAAAGTTTGCAGGTGAATAATCACCCAGCTCTTTGAGGGGCAAAGTGAATGGCCACACTCCATTTTAGACATCTCAGTTAAATTAAGTAGAGGAGTGAAGCTCCACTAAGCCTGCCTAAATGAGCCACTGTTCTGCACCCTATGCAGCATACAGGAGCAAAGGCCCTACCTACAAAGCAAATGTTTATTAAGGACACTTCAGCACTGGCAGTAGTTTGTGTATAACAAACCATGGTAGAATATAATCCATCAGATGATGTAGTTTTATCAAAATCAAAACACTTGTCAAAATTAGGCAAACCTAACTGGAATTTCATCTGGGGTGAAGCAAGTGAAAAAGCTTTCCCAGCATTGAAATACCTCACTGCCAGATTTTTTGGGAATAAGTGTTTTGAGACTTTATCAGCCTAAAACCATGCAATAAAAATGAATGTACTACATAAAAATGAATTGTTTCAGATTTTAAACAATTGGACTGGAAATATCAAACAGTTTTACCACATGATAATGGCGTGTGGGGTGATTTGCCTTGTCTTTCTGCTATGGAATATTTCAACACTTCTGTTTCAAGCTCAAAGTGAATAGGAAAAACCAATTCAAAATACACATCAACATTAATAAAAACATCTTACATACTTCATAAACAGTGTGATTGTTGCTCCCCCTTGGAAGAAACACCAGCTATTGTAAGTAGGCTTTTTTTTGGGTGACAAATATTTAAGAGTTAGGAATGGTGTTCAGGCTTTAACTTGTGTACTGTGTGTTTATGTAGCACAAACTGAAGCACATTTTAGTCAATAGCAGGCCTCCTCTTGGTTTGAGAGGCTTTAGATCTTGTGCAGAATGTCCATTTTTTAACACAGAGTTCCACAGTAGAAAGAAAAAAAAACCCCAAAACCTGTGACAACCTACCAATGCATCTGCTTTATGCTTCAGCTTCTTAGCCTCTTGCATGTAATAATCTGCATTGTGAAGCCTAAAGAGACAAAATCAATTAATTTAAGTCTTTACTTGCCTACAGTTGGACAAAAATGCTTTGAAAAAATTGCTGACTGCTTTAAAGAACAATTTTGACATATATGCCCACTTATCTCTAAATCTTAACCTGATATCAATCTGAAGCTGCTGCATGCAAAGATATGATGGGTGACCAGAATGTAAAATAAGTAGCTGTTGAAACTGGCCACCCAAAGGACCCATTAATGTGTGCTGAACAGAGGAAAAGGAAAAATATTTTAAACTAATTAAGTATAAGAAGCTTCCATTAGAGGAGCTAAATAAAAAAATGAAGAAGAATTACCGTGAACCAACATTCATGATCTGAAAACATTTATCAACAGAATCTTCATTAATCAGTGACAACAGTTCATTTGCCAAGATTAAAACTGTGTGTGCCTTTGTTCAGCACTATCCACACAGGTGCCCAATGCCAGCACTGTAATCAAAGCTATTCTCTTTCACTGGGACCTCTGCTTGCACAAAAATCCCAATTGCAGAGCACAAAGTCAATAAAACTTACACATCATCAAATGTTATTTTGGGTCTTCTGGGCTCAGAATTCCCATTGGAAAGCATTGGCATTGAAGACCAGATATCTGGTTCTAGATGGCTGGTGTCAAGAAGAGTGTTGGCTGTGGGTGTATTGTGAGATTCTTCCTCCTAGGAAACACAGGACTGTTACTCACAGTTCAAACAAACACCTTCCAACAATGTCAGTGCCCACCCTCCCTGCCAAAAACCCTTCCCAAAAAACATAAAGCAGCCCTCATCTATCCTCACTTACATTCATGTCACCTCACCAAACCACCCTTCCCTTCTTTTTAACAGGGGGCCAATAGATTAATAGGGAGTGTGACTCCACTTCCGAGCTCTCACCTGAACTCAGTAATTTACACTTTCAGGTGTAATTTTTAGGTGGATACCACGGTGTTACTGACTATAGATACTGGTTAAAGCAAGGTTGGGGACGTCTAACATGCCATGGCTAGATGTAAACTCAACTTCCTTCAAGGTGTTTCACACTGATGTAGCCTTTTTTTCCTATATTATTAGGAGCTAACTGTTAATGTGACTGAAGAGTCTGCTCGGATTTCAGCAGGGAGCAATTTCCTCACTCTTGCTACAGAGAGAAGAATGGAAAGCAGAAGTCAGGAGTTGTGACTTTGCAATGATTAAAACCAGAAGCATAACAGAAGATTTTAAATCAGGCACTTGCAACGTGCAAACCTGGTCCCCAACCAGATAAACTAAATTACAGATGAACCAATGAACTAGGGAAAGAAGTCTAATGTATTTTAGGGGAAAAATATTTCACGTATCAAGATAATAGATTAACCAAGGATAAATCTGACTACAGATGCTGGGATGAGAGGAAGAGGCCCTGCTGTTTACATTGCAATGTTTATTTGCTGACATATGCAGTTCATTTTGGCATTGATTTCAGTTGAAGGCGTGTGTATTACTGGCGCAGCTTGAAGTGACACAACGATATCAGAAAGCAACAGGGATGAATGAATAAGGTGAAGTGATTTGTCACCTACAATCCAATGCAACTTGTGAGTTTTACTATTACAGTGCAGGGTAACAACCTCTCTCAAAGTGGTGAACTGTGAAAAATGGGGCTATGCATGGCCTTTTCTGTGGCAGAATTTTCTACCTGTCTTTTAATTTTGACAGTGATACTAAGATATGGTTTGATACTATAAAAGTAAGGATGTGTTTGAAACTTCAGAGAAAGGACTATTTTCTAAAATGAGCCAAAACCCGGGAGTTTCTCTGTTTAACCTAAAAAGAGGATGACAAACTAATGTGAAATTTTATATTGTTTCAGTGAATTTGCTATGGAGTTTTGGCACTTTTTCATATATTTTCAGCAAAAACCCCACCTGATTCTGGTGAAAAGCAAGCAACAAATAAGTGTCTCTGTGAGAATCACTGATGGGGAGAGGGCCCAAACAGAGTGATAATTTTTGGTGGGGGGAGGGGGGGCAGAAATAAACACTATTTACTTGGTGTCTAAAAGCTTACACCTAATTAATGAAGATTAGGTGTAAATAAACCTTATGGTTGTGAGCCTGCAAACCTGAGAGAAGTTATTAACATGCTGAGTGTACTATGGACAGGCAGTGTTTTGTTATATTGTTATTGTCTGTTTAGTTTAGGCCATAATATTCAGCATGACTGAAGTGCTTAATTCTGGCTGAGAATTTGGGGCAGTTATTCAGGTGATATTCTGGAAGTTTTATTTCCAAAAGGTGTGTGTGGAAGCTCCAGAGTTAAGGGAGTAATTGCAGCTAGTTGGTGGCTGCAAAGGCTCTTCTCTGAGGCTCAGGGTCCAGGTGCTTCAGGGAATGATAGACAACACCAAGTAGATGCCTAATGCTGACTTAAAAATGGAGCTTGCAAGAGCTGTTTGTGCCTGGCTCTGCAAAGACCCACTCCCCTTGAGTGGGGCTACAAAAGCATTTAGAAATAGACACTGTGTGGGGAAAAAAAATCTAACAGCATAAAGCGGAATTAATTACATTTCATCTTGCTCACCTCCACCAAATGAGGCTGCTTACTTACACAGATTCCTTTGGGGTTGGAAGAAGATTTATTTTCATTCTTTCTGTGTTTAGACACAGAGGAGGAAGAGCTGCTGGTCTGTGAGGTGTTTGTGACAGCGGGGTCCTGGCTGAAGGAGCTGTTGTCACTGCTGTGCCGCCGGTGCACGGGTTCGTCCAAGAGTGGGGACAACGGAGGAGGGAACAGCTTCTCTTCTCTTTTCTTTGTCACCTTCTTCACTGAGCTACTGCTGCTCCTGGGACACAGAGATAAAACAGTCACACTTCAACAATATTGGTTAATCCTCCACAGCACAAAGCTCTAGATTTTATTTACTGGGAAAGTAACTCTGCCCTCCAATCTGTCCTGCAGTCCCGTGCCCTCCTTGGTAGGGCATAAGGGGACAGCAGTGAAAACAGAAGAGCTGCCTCTGCCTTTTCAAGGACTGCAGAAATCTTCTGCTTTGGAGGACAACTTGCAGTGCATTAGTACAAATTGCACCCAATTTAAATGCTAATTTGAGTCAGTCTTCATTTGAGAGGTCATAGAGGTTCTGACTCAGCAAAGTGCTGGAAAGTTTTATGCACAGGGTTAGTTCCTTTGACATCAAGTATGACTATTTATGTGTTTAACATTAAGCATCTTTTTAACAGGTGGATTAGGGCCCACATAAGCAATCTTTGCAAAAAGAACCCAAACAGCACATGGCAGCATATGAACCAAAAATAGAATTTATAACAACTACAAAATGATAACCATAACAATAACAATATAATAATTATTTAACCTCTAGAATAAAACCGATGTTCAACTCTATATTAAAATGATACACTGTAGCTGGCAAAAACCCTTGAGCAAATATTGGTTGATGAATTGAACATGATTCAGAAAATGAATGTGGTTTTGACATGAAATCTCAAGTAATATGATAAACTATTGTCTGTTTTATGTACAGAAATTGTTAGCTGGCTAGAAATAGCAGCTGTGATGCACAGTAAAAACAGAAAAAAAAAACCTCTGGAAGACCTTTCTCCACTCAAATTCATCAAAAAAAGAAAAAAACAAACACAACACCTCACTGAGTGCTTAACATATTAATCTACCCATAGATTTTTATTTCAGGTTCTGTCCCAGCTTAGTCAATGAAGATAACCTGAATTTTAATCTTTTGTTAGACATCTAATATTGCACTACACGATCATTTACTTTTCATGATTATTGACTAAAATTTCAATAACAAATTAGGTCAACAAATATTTATGCTTTGTTCCCACTTTCAGTCAGTGTCAGGAATTATAGATCTACTTTGCCTCAAAGTAACCTGGGAAAGAGGAGAAGGCAACCCAGGTTTCCTTACTTCTCATTTGGTGCTCTCTCTCATTTCAGTCTGGCCTCTTCTGCAGTTTCACTGTCAGTATCAATATCTAACTGCCCTACTTGGGACCTTTGGTGATATAGAAATATTTTAGGCTTATCTGTGAAACCACAGAGTGAAATCAAAGAAACGCCTCATGTTTTAAAGCTCCTCTACCCAAAACTACTTTTAATTCAACTGAAGCAGAGTTAAAAATATCTTATTTGAAACCCTCTGATATTAAAGATCTTCAGACTGAAGAAATAAAACAAGCTCAAATTCATATTGCCTTACTAGGATGGATGCTGTCCTGCTTGGAAAACACATGGGTCTGAAGAAGATCAAAGAACCATGTTGGAATAGACCGTCAGTTCTTCAAGGAGACACATTTTATGCACATGTGGTCCTGCAATTTGTCCTCCAAAAGGTCTCACTCAAAGCTCCATCTGTTCGCTTTCTGACCCACAAAGGGCATTTTGGAACTCAGACAAGTTACCATAGTTATAGCACAGCAACACTCTGAACTTTTTCCAGAGGAAAGTTTTCCAAAGGAGGGTGAGCACTGACCCAACAACGCCCGCACGTGTTCTTGGATTGTACAGCAGCAGAGACACAGTTCATGAAACACCTGGGAGCAGAACCCAAACCCTCTGCCTCCCAAGCACATGCCCTGCACAGGGAACCCTGAACATGCACTTACAGGTGGAAACACAGAGCAAAGTGGTTTTCTGTGCCACTGTGCTCTTCACTGAGCTCTTCACTATTTAAAACTTCACCAGTTCACTTCATCTTTGAGCTTGGATATAAGATGGAGCAAACCAAGGAACAGGTGCAGCTACTCAGCTCTGGCACATAAATCATTCTGTGGGTTGGAAGAATTAACCACGAAAGAAAAGGCACTAGAGGATATTTTTTTCTACATAACTTACAATTAACTCCACCCCCCCAACAATACAGTTTTAATTGTCTGTTGTTTTTTTCTTTCTTTTCTTTCCCTATTGCCCACTTAATCCACTGAGTTTTGGCAGGAATTAAGTTGATAATTTATTTAGCAATGTTACCTCCCTTAGATTTACGCTAAAGCATTTATGTTAACAATAACCTCCATGAAATAGGTTGTTACCAGCAGTTAACCAGATTGTCACTTTGCTTTGGGCTGTTAATGGCCTAAGAAACTGGTCTTTGATTGCAGGAATTGCTAATTTTGAATGAATTTATTGCAATAATTACCGAGACTCAATGGTTTAATTTGCTGACATGATTGTTAGTTAAAATATATTTAAAATCTAGGGAGAAACACAATAAAAGTGCATGGAAAAACTACAAGCAGAACTGATGGTCTTGTGGCTGCAGGGTTTAATTTTTTGTATCTAAAAAAGGCCAATTATCAAAGAAGGAGAAGGTTCCCTATCTGCTTTTTTTTTTTTTTCTCTAGCCTGGTTTCTTTTAGGGTAGAAAGCAAGCAAGCAAGCAGGCAGCAAGAGGTCAGTGCATGAAGAAGGGAGAATTTCCAGCTACTCTCTCTTTCATTGCCCTTTCTTTATCCACTCCTTGTGGTATGCCATGGTATCTCTGGCCTGTTGGTGAGACACAGCCACTGTCTGTACCAGCCCCTTGGCTTTCCTTTGCCTCTGCTCCCCCGGCCCACAGTGAAATGCTACACACTGATGGTGTATCTGACTTTCTGCAGGGGGTTTGCAGGGGAAGGTCACTCCCACGTTAGCCTGGACCGTATGGCAGCACCTGAATGGAGCTGAAGTCATTGCCATAGATGCGAAGGCTGCCTTTGCCATGAAGGAACCCCAATGAATTCTGCTGGGACTACCCAAGGGATCGACTTACACCTATTGCCAAGTACAGGTGCATCTTCAACTAAAGGTCAAACAAAATGGGACAGGAAATTTTGAACAACAAAAATGCAGAAATGCTTGTCTCAGACAGATTTCTAGCATGCCTGCTAGATGGTGGGCATGTTTCACTGGTGTGAGTCCAGTTTGACTCACAGCTCCCCGTGTTGCTACAAAAAGCCAAATACTGGTGAGTAGTGCTCTGTCTGGACTGGGTCTACCACTCAAATATTCAGATATAAATGGTATTCAGCAGCACATCCAATTAGTGTTAAAATTAAAATTAGTCTGTCAAGCAAGTAAATAAAAATAAGTAATCTTCTGTTGCAAAAGCAAGCTGCTGATCTGACAAAAATTCAACTTCACCGAAGTGTTTCAGTGCATTCCTATGAAAACACTGAAACACCTATTCCTTCATTTGCTGTACGTATCAGAAATAAGGGAAATACAGTGGCAATAGTTTGAACAGTATATTTTAAGTGTCAGGTCAGATTTTGGGAAAGGCATCAGACCCTGAGGATGTGAGGGAAGGAACAGAGAGGTAACTATGGCTTATACAATGGCTTCCTAATACAAACCTGCTCTCTGGTTGTGCAGATGCCTTCTAAGTTCACAACTGACCATCTGAAATTTCTAAACTCAAACTGTACATGTAGTCATAGAAACTTGTGGAAATTAGGCATATAATTGCCCTTATTAGACATGTGACCCTGTAAAGATTAATTGTGCATCTCTGCTTGCTTTATTGAGCCCATATATTTAGGGAAAGACTATGAGAGAAATGTATCCAAATGCCTAAACCACAGCAAGGCAGACAATGGGAACTGTGGAAGCACAAGGGTGACCTATCTTTCCCTGATTCCTCCAGATTCCTGAATGCCTCCAAATTCTTGCCCAGAGATCATGGTCTTTCTGTCAAAACACTCTTATACCTATAAAAAAGCCTAATAAAAATCTCCAGTGCCTGTCTTGGGGAACTTGGCTTATTGGCACAGGGATCAAGTTCTAATGGGAGAGACCTACATTTCCTGCTAAGTGACAACATCCACCATGGGACTTAACACCTCCTTAAGGGATGAAGATCATCATCACACCTCTAGCTGACTCATCCTCATTTCTCAAAGTCCTTATACAGAGCTCTATAAGAAAACTTAGAACTTTTGGGAATAAAAGACCAAATGGTAAAGACTGTCTTTCAACCTTTTACCCCTGAAGTGTTATTTTCCCCCATACCCTTGAACAGTGGACTTCTGCCCTTGCTTAAAAATTTACTTAACTCTCTGGAGAACAGAACCACTCCTGACTGCTTAAAAATGAAACTTTTAAATTTCTAGAAATTTGTCTTCACACAGTTCATCCAGCTCCCTGATCTTTTGGGAAATACATTGATCTGTATTCAGTTGCATGTCTCTGGGAGTTGGAAAACCTGAACTATCAAAAACTATTGCATTTTTTTCAAGCAAAGTCAGAAAACACTAGTAACAAATGCAGTGTGATCCAGGCCTCAGTTACTGCTGTGGAAAAAAGGTCAGAGAATTTTGTTTCAAAACTTCAGGCAGATGAGAGAAAATGCCAGCATATGGAAATAGCTATTGATGGACACAGTTATGTTTTAAGGGAGAATACCAAAGGGTTGAAAGCTCTGAGGAATTAAATTAATGACCTGGAAAACAAGCTCAAATTAAGATACATCAGGTTGGGGGTGGCTCCTTAGGGCCTGATGGTGGCAAGAATAGAAAGAATTTTTTTAAGGATTGTGGAGGTGTTGGGGATGAATAATTCTTGATTCCCTCTGCAATGTATCTTTGCTCATTGTATTTCTAGGAAAGACAATCAGGCAACACCCATCATGATGTTTATCAAATGTGCAACATGTTACAAATCCCACTTTAACTGTCAACTCATCTTCCTTTCCCAGACTCCAACTCTGATCTTCCCAGTGGCTGAATGAGGGGCTAGTCCACAGACTGAAGTTACTGCATAATGACATCAGAATAAACAAAATGATGCTCAACCTTCTTTAAGGATTCTAAAATTACTGTTCTATTTCATAAATTATTTCTGAACTTTGTGTAGATCTAGCTATATTCACATTGTTTTCAGAAGCACATTGTGATTGTGATTCTTTGCTTATCCTATTGCAAAGAAGAAAAAAGTACCTCATCTCAAAACCATAAAAGCACAAAATTGGTAACAGAAGGGAATTGGACTCTTTGGCTATTTACAGAATGTTAACCTTGTGACTCTATAAACAGAATCATTATTTATGTGGCACCTGTTTGCTCAGGCATTATAGCCATCCCTGAAAGACACTCTGAAAGGCACAAACTACTGGATGGTGCATCTGCTGAGATAGAGAGCACACATCTGAGACACCTGGGATGGTCTCCCCTGGCATTGCTGTGCACACAGTTAAAACAAAGAGGCAATGAATGTGAGGCAATATCACTATTTTGTTCAAGAAAACTGGGAACTGTCTCTTATGCAAATGATTTTAAAAAAATTAATTCCAGACAATCAAATCCCATTTTTAGCAGGATTCTCTGTCCATAGAGTTTAAAGGTGATGGAGGCATGAAAGAACACTGGAAGGGGTTTGAAGAGTACACCAGGATTGTGGTGGCATCCTGAAGTCCTGCAGTCCATCAGAGGGAGGAATGAGTCTCCTCCAAAACCATGTGGATTCTCTTTCTGATGGATGGGAATACCAAGCCCATCTCACTCTACAGTAAAGGCATCTACAGAATAGCACTGTGAAATCCCTCAGGAATGTTATGTCAAAAATCCACTTACTCCTTAGTGCTGGTTATTCTGTGGTTGGGTATTGGAGAAATACAAGGTGGGAGCAGGCAGGAAGCTGGAGGGTCCTCCAGGCGCTGCTTCTTGCTTTCAACAAAGGTATCCAGGCTTTCTGTCTGCTTTAATAAAAAAAATGGAGGAAATAAGATCCAGCATTTATGCACAACTTCACTGGCCATTAAAAGGGCTTCAGGAATCTCAGTGTATTTCCTTTTTACCTGCAGCAGTTAAATTACTGGTCTAAGAGAAGTGAAAGTCACCTGAAATCAGGGCTAAGTGTGCTCTGAACACACGACATGAAGTTATATAACAAGTGACACAGCAGATAATTAGGAAGCAAAATGTCTCATGTGCTAAAGTTATCTTCTGTACTGCACTGGAATTTAATTAATAATTCAGATGCAATGACTTGATAGCACCAAACCTTATTCAAGTAAATAGCTTTTACTCTTTGACCTAATAGAAGTTGATGGGAAAACTTGTCTGAGTGAGTATTCCTCACAGGACTTGGAGTAGAGGACTGAGCTGGGGTAGTCATTAACAGCAATAGCTCACGTGAAATTTGCTTTGGAGGACTCCCTGATGCATGACTTTTGTGCCTGAACCAGGATGATACAAGCAAAGCTGATTATTGCTCTGCCACTGGAACCTTCATATCAGCCTTCAAGACCACTAGTAGATGGCTAAAATAAATCTTTTAATAGCATGATTTAGAAACACCAATTTGTCTCTCCCTACCCTGCTTTAACTCTTGGTATACCCTCAAGTTATCCTAATTGGCTTGTTTCCCCTTGGGTAGCAGTGAACAATCACATTGAAACTGAAGGGGCTGATCAGAGTCCAGAGCAAGATTCTGCATTTTGTTACTTTCTGATTCAAAGTCTCAGTCAAGGAAATTATGAAGTTCCAACTTTGATTTAGCCCCCCCTTATTTTTTTTCCCCTGGGAGCCCTCAATTTAGTTGCCAATACTACAGTTGTGTTCTAGTCAAAATTCCTTTTCCATGATACAGACACTCCACTAAATTACCCAGCAACAATTATTTTGGTATAATTAATATGCACCCTGGTGTATTTATACATACACATAAGTATGGACATTTATACATCCCTCTCCTCTTTTTTTTTCCTTCCTTCTTGTATCTCTGTAGTGCAGCTAGAAGATAAATTGAATAAAAACCTGCTGAGTTTACTCATGTGATTATTTCCACTTAATTCAACAGGGAATGAGCCAGTGCAGTGACTCATTTAGGCAGGGGAGCAGACCCTGTGTCTGCCTGGCATCGTCAGTCCTTGTCTTGCATTAATTCTCTTGTACCACTGGACTGCTCAAACTCAGGATTTCAAGAAGTCCACCAGGACAGAGAGCTGAAGTCATATTCACAATGATTTATAAAATCTGGGGTATAAAAAAAATACACTCTGATGATTTCTCACAGGCAGACCAGAGTACAAGCTTTTCAGCTGGAGAAACTGGCTACAAAAATTCATTTAGGATATAAAACTTCAGTTTCTTTTCTGAAAAACACATTTAGTTTGAAGTGCAATGTCATATCCCACAAGATAGGGTACCCTTGGGCATAAATAACATAAAACACATGATAAAACATAATGCCTTCAGTCAAAATATATTTGCTTTTTCAGGTAGCTGTGTAAAGAAAGCAGCTAGTTAAGTAAATTATATTCCTATGAATCACATTTGTTTATACCACAAAACAATATAAAAACTAAATTCACCAGGAGCATAAGCAAGCACCATTCCACTGACTTTGATGAAGCCTGTTTAAACCAGCAGTGAAAATGCCAGAATTCTGCAGACAATAAACCCCTCCCTTCCAAACAGAAGTCACATTTTCTGAGTGTGGCTGAAACTGTACTAATACGACCTCCTCACTTTGTGCAGATTACAGAACATTGGAAAATAAGAGGCGAGTGAGCAAATACAGTGAAAAAGCTTGTAAGACAAATCTCAAAAAATACATTGTTTATTGATTTTGTCAGCTGGGGTTTGCTTTTTGCTAGTTTCTGATGTTAATTTGGAGTGCACTTGTAAGTGTCTCTCCTTTTTAAAACCAATAAAGCCTCAGTGATGCCTCCCCACAGCCCAGCTGCAGGTGCAGGGAGGAATCACTGCCTGCGGTCCTGACCTCCAGGGTGCTCAGAAACTCAAGTGTTTTCCTTTAAACAGTGAAAGTGACTTACCTTGTGTTTCCTTTTGGATTTTGTGGAGGGTTTTTCAGCTGCTGGGGTAGGGGACTCTCGAGATGGTCGCCTGTGTTTCACATTTGCCTCTCTTGGTTCACTTTTCACAGACGTGGTCTCAAAAGTTTCCTGTCCAGGTATCCTAGAGAGTAAACTAAGGTCTATTTTCACCCACAGAGATTTGAGTTCTTCATATTCTCTCAGTGGAGACAGAAGTTCATTTTGTACAATTGGAATGGGAGAAAAGAGCTGCTCCTCCAGGTCATTGCTGGTCTGGTCGATGGATGTGTTGCTGCCATTGCTCGTTAAGCTACTTACGCTGAGGATGTTACTGCCAGAGTCCTTCACTTTGACACCACTGCCAGACCCAGTGCAGGCTGGCAGCACCTTTGCCTGCAAGCTCTCCTCCTGGTCTGTGTTTGAGTCAGAAGTAGATGAATCCGTTTCAATGAATTCCCGGGACTTCGGGACAATTTTGCTGGGGCCTCTGTACTTTTTCTTCTCTGAAGTGAGACCTGTGCTGGTCCGTGGTTCTTTCCTTGGAGCTGTCTTCCCAACTGCTGCTTTAGTTCGAACCTTTGGCTGCTCGGGGGGTTCCTGTGTGTCTTTTTCTTTGGGAGTGTTGCTGGTATTATTTGGTTTGGGCCAGTTATACTCTTCTACACTGGAAGTCCTTTCTACCTTTTTGGGTTGCTTTTTCCCAGTAGTCCTTTGTGAAGTAGGCTCATTATGAGCTGGTGACTTCTGCTTGGAGCTTTTTGCCTCTGGGGTTTTCTGGGCAACCCGTGGTTTGGCTTTCTCTCGGATGGGACTAAGGATCGCCCGGTCTTTGGAATCGCTCGGGGGCAGGCTGCTGTTGAGCTTCCCTTTGTTTGGCCCTTCAGCCTGCTGGTTGCTCTGGGCCTGGGAGCTGCTCTCGCTGTGAGGCTCATTTTGATTGTTGATGATGGTCTTGTTGTGGGGGTTCACTTTATTTAGCCATTTATCCAGCTGCCATTTGTTTGTTGAGGGGGGTTCAGGCTGCAGATTGAAGGATGACAAGGAACAAATCTCAGACAGAAGCAGTGCTTTTCCCTTTAAAAGAGAACTTTTTTAATGTACCCTTTTATTTCAGTCAACTAGTGGTGACTGCTAGTTTTATGGGAGTATTTATGGAGTATTTATGGTTAATTAGGCTTCCTTATCTGGTTTACAATGTGGCCCTGGAGAAATTTAATACAACTAAAAAGTTTAGCTAGTCCCTGAAGACATAGTTTTGTTATGTTGCCTTTTCTTAGTCCCAGCTGAATACTGTGTCAATAAAATCTTCTCTAGCTACTGGCAAAAATCTAAATATTTCTTTAAAGCAACTCAAATGTAGGCCAGAAAGATTCCTCCAAAAGCTAGAATGAATATGTGGGTCATACACGTGAAATGGCAGAAGGAAAAGAAGTCAACAGCACCAGACAGCACGGAACTCCAATACACTCCTAACAGGGAGTGGAACCTTGCTCCCCTCCACGCTTCCACCCTGGGCAGAGCGGAGGCGGCCGTACCTCTGGCGTGGCACTGCGTGACTCCTCGTTGCACTCGCTGTCGCTGGAGCTGCTCTCACTGTCGGAGTCGGACTCGGAGCTGCTCTCGGACTCGCTGGAGCTGCCGGAGCCGCCGCTGGAATGGGCCAAGCCGGTGGTGTGTGCCGCTGGCACGGGCAGGCTGCT
This sequence comes from Rhipidura dahli, assembly GCA_013399225.1. Lineage (NCBI taxonomy): Eukaryota > Metazoa > Chordata > Aves > Passeriformes > Rhipiduridae > Rhipidura > Rhipidura dahli. The sequence goes on from VXAC01000152.1 coordinate 953,600, forward strand.
GCGGGGACAAGATCCTCTCTGAGAGTGCTCCTGGCTTTTGGCAAGCGCTGCCCCGGGGGAGCCACCCAGTGAACCCAACCCTGTTTGCACCCAATGTCCTCAGTGTCACCTCCCTGTCCCGCAGTTCAGAGCTATGGGAGCTCCAGGGGCTGTGCCACCGCGGAGCCACCAGAGGAGCTGGTTGGGTTCGTGACTCATGGGACACGTTGATTATGTTAATAACATCAGCATCATCATCACCCTCCAGTAGGAAACACTTCAGTGTCATGAGTCTGAGCTTATTAGGCCAATTATTGCAAAAACTAACAATCACACTTAAATAATTCAATAATAGAATCATGGTTTCTTCATTTTTTGCCAGTTCATTTATAATTTATGATCAAAGGAAGGACATCAGGCAACTAATAACGGACAGGACATTTTAAAAATTAATTTTAATGAATACTTTTACCCTGCAGTGTACAAAAACGACGTGCTTTTGACAAGTCTCCAGGGAGTGCCCAAGAATTTTTTATTTATAGCTTTTTTCCCTCTCATATTTATGATAATGCACTGAGAAAATAGCATTGATGCTGAAAATAAGCCTCTCTGTGAAACCTATTTTTCTGCGTGTTCAACTGTCCTCCAAGATGTATTTATTAGCAGTGCACTGAGTGTCATTGTTTTTCTTCAGCATTTGTTTCTAATCTGAGAGGTCAGATGACCCCAGCTTTTAGTACTACAGAATTCTACCAGTCTGAGTCTTTATAAACGCATCTTTAATTTCAACCTTTTTCTCAGGGAGATAACCATAAGGTTTTATGTCTCCTCAGCTGATCTATACAGGGACTCTTTGATGATTGATTTTAAATTTGTGAAGCTGACAAAGCAAAGTGTTTGAAAATTGACACCATTTGCTAGTACGTCTTTATGGATATTCAATACTTCACCTTAATATATCATACACTGTGTGTCCCATACTGAGTGATACAGAGATGCCTACAAGGCATAATACAGCATTGCCTCTGTTTCTATCTGCTTTTCTGTTTTCCTCCAAGAAAGATCCAACTAAGCCAAGTACATGGTTTCCTTCCCTTCCCTTCCCTTCCCTTCCCTTCCCAACCAAGATGCTCTGAGCATCAAGATGCCCTTGCAAAAAAACCACAGTAACCAAGAAACTGGAAAAGCCAGGAAAAAAGAAAAAAAGAAAGGCAAAGCCAGAACAAACTGATGTGTGACCCTACTCTGCTAGAATCTTTACAAGCATTGCCATTGGCTTCTGTGACAGTAATAGATGGACTTTAATTTTCTTTGTGCACTAAGCTACTTTCTCTCCCTCCTTGTTGGTAAAACCTATCGCTTACACCGCGGTTGGTAACAAAACTGCCTCTTTGAGCCTTGCAATGGCCCTGCAGTGCCCATTGACAAAACAGCTTGGTGCTTTAGGGTGCATTAATGAAACAAAATTACTCACTTGGGTAATTGCTACAGATCACTAACTTTGTTGCTCATTAAGTCCATACACTTTTTTATTTTTTTAATTCTTCTAGAGGCTCCTTACTCAACTGACTCAAGTAGAGCTACTCAGAAAATTTCAACTGGAAGTAAAAGGCAATTCAAAGAACAGATGATGAAAACATATAGGCATTTCCAAAAGTATTATGGAAAACTAACCATTGATGAATTAAAATGGATCTTACATTTTGTATTTAATGTAATTATTTTTGAAAGCCATTTGTACACTTGTATTCTTTCCTTTACCCCTCCTTTTCAGTGAAACTCAAGAAAGTGTAAGAAAACACATTTTTCATGCAATTTTTAACAGTAAACAAGGAAACAGAAAAGTGGAGAAAAAGGAAATGTGTTTGTAAGCGTGTTTGCCTTTCACATCAGTATCTTGTAATTTTGGTCTTGTATTTTCTACTTGGAAAACACTAATAATAGATGAAAACTGAGCTTTTCTATTTCATTGCAAATATTTCCAAGAAGAATAAAATAGAAAACACTACAGGGATACCCAAACTGAGGAGACAAACATAGCAATTCCATTCTATAATGCCAGAATGAAGCACTGGCCTTGAAAAAAAGTGTTATTTACGAAATTATGAGAAGACTGAAGTTTTAATTTAAAAACAACTTTCCCCTAAATGTGAGAGCTTCTCTGGAGTGGTTTGTGCCCAGGCAACCTCCACACAGAGGGGGGTGTGTGGGGCTGCTCACACATCTGTGCACATCTGCCTAAGGACATGCTCTGCTCTCAGGGCTGGCACATCTGCTCTCATTAGGACAACTGATGTAAAGAATAACACCTCTTATATCAGATCAAAGAAGGGAAAGGCAGTGCCCCAGCCAGACGTTTCCAGCCTTTAAACACAACCTACCTCTCAGCCCTCTGGGACTCACATTGTAGCTGGGATGTGCTCACAAAACAACAGGAGTTGTTCTGGAGCAGACTGCAACTGTCTGACAAAGAACTCAAAGGGCAGAATAAAACTGTGGAAATAGATAGCAGCTCCAACCTGGCCTTATTTTCTTTCTTTCTGCACACCAGCCTCAGAGAAAGCTACCACGTGCCAAACATTACTAAGTAACACAGCTCAGCAAGCATGCAGGAACCAGACAGGCTCAAAATAGTGTTTTTCATACAAAATACAATGAGGTCATATTTGTCTTTCATCTGGGATAATAAAATTATGCCTTGGCTACACAGGGCAGTTTCATGCTGAAGGCATCATTGCTGATCCTCATTACTAAAGCAGAAGCATTCATTTTCATCATGTAGTTTGGGTTGAGAGCAACTGTGTGTACTTTGCAAAACAATCAGATAAGACCCAAAATGCCTTTCCTAGCATCTCACCATACTAAAGATAGATCCTTGTACATAGCTACAAGCACAATCAACTTCTTACAATGCAGTTCAGCAGAGAAAAAAAAAGTACACATACATTTCACAAACAAGCGCATGAAAAAAACCCAACTTTGCTTACAATAAAATGAGTTTAGTAGATATTCTGGATTGCCTTTTGTGGTTTTCTTGCCTTAAATAAAATGTATCTCTTAGTTCAAAAATACTTGGTTTGCACTCTTTCCAGAGATTTCAGCAGATTTGAAGTTCAATCATGTTTTGAAAGCTGTTGGGCTAGATTCTGCAATTCAGCTGCTACACCAATAAACTGGGCTTCCTCACATAGGTATCAACTACATGAACTGGGGGTTGCCTCTTGAAGAGACTTTCAGAGCAAGCTTTGTTATGTTGCCAAGATCCAGACAGGAATGCCAGTCCATACAAGGTTTAAAACGGATTTAAAGCATTTTATCATCAGACACAAGTCCTCAAAGTGACTAAAGGGGGCAGGAAGGACTGGTATTTGAAACTATTGAATTTTTATTTCCCAGCAGGAGATGAGCACTCATATTGTTCCTCAGTGTTTGGGTGGACAGTGTTTTTATTTTATGTGAACTGGAAAAAAAAAACCAAAACAATGCTGCACAATGGAACACAGCATTGTTTGGGTAAGTAACACTTAGAAGAAAGCTAGTTCATTATTATCACTTGACATTGGAGGCCCCTACTGAGACCAGTGACCTGCTGTGCTGGATCTGTGTAAATACATGATGAGGCACAGTCCTTGGGCCAAAGAGCTTGCAAGGCAAACACACAAAGCAAACAGCCGAGGTATTACAGTCATCCTCATACTCAGTGTGGGCCTGTCACATTCTCTAAGTGCAAGGCCTCTCTGCAGCTAATAGAAACATCAGTTTTGCCCTCCTTTTAAGTGTGTTCTCCTCATTTTCCAAGCCCTGTGCTCAGAATTGAGCCGAGTCCTGCAGGGCAGTCAGACGTGCTCTGCTCTGACCCCAGGCTGGGAGAAGGGATGTGCAGTGACTGGGCAGGGACACCCCCGTGGCTCAGGCCAGATGGATCAGTGGCTGCTCACCCCTGTCCCGAGGAGCTCCTCCAGTGCTGAGGAGATGGGAGCCCTGGAGTGACACCCACACTGCAGGAGGAAGGGGAATCTGTCCCTTGCAAAAGGTCACTATGGTGATGTCTCCAGCTGCCTGCCCACTGGTAAGCTGGGATCCTTTCTGAAAGGAGATCTGCACATCTGGAAGCAATTTGGAAGGAAGTTTTGCAGCACCTTCACCCATCTCCCTTGTTGTGCTTTCATAGCACAAGCGTTTCCCTTGCCCTTGATGATTGTGCACAGCATGGCCACCAAGTATAAGATGAAAAATGCCTTGAAGGAGGGGATAAACACCAGTACCACCAGTACCACCAGTACCTGGAGGAGTTTTCAGCTCTTGCTGAGCTCAAACTTCACTACAGAACTGCTGAGACTTGCAGGTGTGTGGCTGCTGATGGCTCCTGGTGAGGAGCTGCACTGATCTCATCACACACAACCATCTTTCACTGCAGTTCACTGGAACAGGTGATCTGCCCAAATTCAAATGTCACCCTGAAGCTCATCTGTTTTTCAATCCATGGGTTATTTTTCCAAAGCTAATTAAAGCAGACACAGAATTATTATGTGTCTGGATCATTATGCTGCATAGAGAACCAAAGGCCTGATACGTGGGTTACACTTCTTTTGTTCTTGTTGTCATCTAGACCATTATATTGTTTTCAACATATAATTTATTCTACTCTTGTTATAAATGATCTTCAAAATTAAACCTGCTAGCTACAACAAAGATAATGTGAAATACTCAAACTCATTAACCTCTAATAAGAAAAATAATAAACTTTTAACCTTGTAAATACAGATTAAAAAAAAAAAAAAAAAGAGGTATAATTGAGACTACTGCAGTAAAACTCATCAAGGAACAAAACTTCCTAACAAGTCTTTAGCTATCTCTCTGAATCTTCTCCCAATTAGATGTAGTCATGTTAATTGCTGTGAGGAGAATCCGGCAAATAGATGGTGCTCTCCAACAATAGGTTTATTCATTCCAACCCTTCATTTTTAGGGTAGTGATGAATTGGCCACTTGTTCCACTGCTCTACTCAGAAATCAAAATGTAAACTTAGAGAAAGCAGAGTGTTGCTGGGCAGTGGGAAATTGTAGATGGGAACTAACCAGTGAGTTAACAGTACAACCATGCTGGCAATGTATTTCCATTAGAAGCAGCACTCTACAAAGGTTGCTTTACTGCACAAGCCTATATTTAGGGAAAATTCAACCAATGAAATCTGGAAAGGGCAAGGTCTATGCTGGAAAACTGACTACAGGCTTGACAGAGTGGCTGATCTTCCTCTTGAGGCACTGGATAGGGAGTGAGATGAATTTTGCTTTGTGTCTGAGAAGAAAATATGTCTGTGCAGCAGTTCCTGCTGAATAAAAGAGAGGCTATGTGGCCTATCCTTAATCTGGCTTGCCTATTTAAAATGCAGATTCCTGAGAACAAAGGGTCTGATTACAAAGGGCACTGAAAATTGAGCATCCAGCTCTTGAGCAAGATTTTTGTGCACTCAACCACACTGCAGCATCCACCAGAGCAGACAGCAACACTTGCTCTTGTTTGCATACCATTGCTGTCCCACTCCCTAAAATTTATTTGAAGAGACAGAAGAACAAACCCTCTCCAGCTGTTCAGAAGCCAGCCCTATCTCTCCTTTGGATCTGTTTCTACAGAAAACCTGCAAATCCGATGGGCATTACTTGGGAGTTACTGGACTCACTGAATTCTGCATAAAAAAGGCTGTTTCATTATTCTGGCAGATAATAATAGAGCAGTACCTAGCAGATTAATATTTAGTGTCAGAATTTAATACCATAACTGTTCAATAACGAGGTTTTATTTCTCTTCTATTCTTACACCACTATCAGGAAGTAATATTCTCTTCTAATTTGAAAGTGAGCTGCCATTTTTTTAATAATGAATTGTCCATATCTTTATCTTCAAACTTATATACAACTGCCATTAGATTGCTTCTTAAAGAGAAGGATTGCTCTGGATGATTTGTTCACCACCTTTCCACTGGTTAGTATTAAATTATTTAACATCAGGCTGGTAGAATTCAAATCTAAACTTTCAAAGACTGGGTTGACACAGGAACTGAAAACCCATATCAAGGCTTTTAAAATATTAATCAGCACCCAGGTCAATGAAATGAAATAAGGTGTGGAAGTTGTTGCTTCAGCTAACATTAGCACGTGTAGTAAGACATCACTTATGATGGCTCTCTCGTGTCAAAACACATGGAAAGGGAAAACCTCTCTAATATGTTATTCAGGATGTGGCAGCTGATCTGCCTGTATCAATCCTGAGCACTGTAAGGCAAGTAGGAGTTCTGATTTATTTTGAGGGGGAGGGTAATTTACAAGATGTTGTATGTAAAAAGCCACAGTCTCATTTTACTGTGTTCAAAAGTAACTATTTTAAGCAAAGACTGTTTATAACAAGGTTGATAGAGTTACTGAAACAGTTTTTTTTTCATATACATATAACCCTTTTATACTTTCAGCTTTAAAGACCATAAAAAAGGATAGTAAAGATGAAAGAAATAAAAAGAATGACAGAGCTAACTCCTGTGAGCCACAATCTATGTCAAAGCAGAACTAAAGTGATTGACAGCTTGCATTAGTAATGAATAGAGTGGGGAAAAGCTGCCAAGAATCCGTAACAAGGTCAAAGCCTTCCAATAAAGAATTACATTAGCCACAAATCCTAGGTGGGACTGTGTATATACATCTGCAATGTGACTTTAACCATGGCACTGTTTCTCCTGTCCTATTCTGACTCTTTTCCAGGTTTTATTCCTGGTCTTCAGTAAGTTCTGACTCCATCACACCTGCGGTGAAGAACATCATATGGAACTATGACATTAGAAAAAACAAACAGAAGAGGAGGAATTTTAATGCCACATCTCTAATGGTGCACATAAAAAACTTTCTGAACTATTGGTATGGTAATCACTCTCCTTCCAATATCACAGCACTGTTATACACACTTGATGTGGAAGAGAAGGGGATTTTGCATATTAAAAGCAATATTGTATCCATGATTCGTGCATGCATCACTCTGCTCACCTCGGAGTTTAGAAACAATTTTGTGAGCATGATATTATTCAGGGAATGCAATCTATGTAGGCTTTTTGATGTACCATATTTCAGTGAATAGATTCAAGTGTCAGAGAGCATTATTTGTACTGTGCCCTGATGTGCTACTGTTTGCCTGGCATCTGGAAGAACAAGAATACTCTCTCTTCCTGTGAGACTCCAAAGGTTCTCATTTGATGTAAATGGAACCACTTTATTACATCAATATTGCCCCACTGAATCAAGCTAGATATGAGGATTGATACATAGAAACTTCTTTATTTTCCGCAAAGGAAATCCTGGAATACTGCATCTTGCAGTGCACTTTGTGAATCTTCTGTGCAAATGTAGAAGCACACAGTTGCCTCTCTACTGTTCACAATTTCAAGTTAACATAAAATGGTTTTTAATGAGTCATTTATTTACACTTTGATTTTATTTACTACAGCAGAAAGTCCAAGTGTGGTCATGAAAAAAAACACCCAAAGTGAACCTCTAAAAGCAAAGTGTTGTGTTTTTTCGCATTCATGCATGGCAGGAACTTGGGCACGTAACATTCTGAAAGAACTACCCTTCCCATTCTAACTCATTTCTGCTTCAGTTCTAACTGAAAACAGATTCCAGCTTGCAGAGCCCAGTGGGAAGAGAACTGTGGGCTATGGGACCAAATCACACTGGTGCAGATGGATCCACATGACACCTCCAACTCCTCAACATTTCCAGTCTCATCTGTTGTCTGAGGAAAGATAATTTTACTATGCTGAGCAACCGAGCAGTAAGAAAACATTAGAAAGTAGGAGGTTTTTTTCTTTCCCCATGTAAAACACCCCCTCTGAGCTTGAAAAGGTGCCAAAAGGCATATCCTGAATTTTCAGATCTTTACAGCACACATGCAGTCATTTACACCTGTGCACTGAACAAGCGTCCCAACATGAGCCTGAGAAACCATCAGAGGATCTCCTCTCCAGGGAATCCCTTGGGAGCAGATCAGCAGTACAACCAGTTTCAGACCAGAGCAAACGGGAGGAATTGGGAACACAAGCCAGAGGAGGACAAAAAGCCAGTTGCAGGATGTTAATGCTGTCCTTATTTAGAAAAGACCCAAGATTGCTCCAACTGTGGTTATTGTCAGGAGCACGATGAGTAAAACAAGCAATACAGAAAGGGGCAGAGATAAAAACTGAGCACAATCAAAACAAATTGGGTAATATTCTACTCAATGAGCTTCAGCTGCTCACAAACTGGTAGCAATCTCCATGCATTATGCACTTTAGAAAGCATGAAACAGCAGGATTGGTGCTACAGGCATGGGTGGCTCATAGGCATGTACTGAAATGACTAAGGCACAAATAACCCACCTCTGTGGAGATGACTCCTGCACCTTTGCAAAGAGAGACAGTCCCGTGGTTATAGAACCAGTCCCACACTTCAGCATACTGGCTCAATTCCTGTGTCTCCCTGGGATTCAACGGGCAAAATAATTGAATTCCTGGCACTTTGCCCTGTTATTAATACATACAGTATTGTGAGACTCCAAGCACATTTACGTTCATCAGATTGAATTTGTAATAACAGGGACCACAGAAGTACACAGGCATTCATGAAAACCACAACTAGACACTTGGTTTCACTGCTACTGCCGTAACAGTAAAAAGGAATCATCATTATTAATAACGGGCAATTACTCTGAAATAGTTTTTGAAGAAGTATTCCTAAAGGCACATGATGAATTTATGGCACACCACCAGAGCCTTTCATGGATATAAAGATGTACTTCAGCACACATGACTTGCTTTTTGAACAAGGAGAAAGCTGTCTAGTAAAATATTAATGAAGTTGAATGCTGGAAACATAGGTGTCTTCCTTAAAATTCACTGTAAAATGGGGTAAAAGTCTCCATTTGGAGTAAAAATCTTAACCTTTTGTATATTTCTGTTTAATATGATCTCCTTTTAATGTTGCTGATTTTAGCCAGTTACAAAATACTTTGCTTTATAGACTTAAAAAAAGGTATCGAAGCTACTTAGGATTAAATATCATCTTGGAGAATCTTATGTTAAGAACAGAGCTAAATCTTTAAGCAGCAGCTACCCTTAATTATGACATACGTAGGTATTAAGAAATAAAAGGTGTTTCTCTGAGTGATAAATGGACCTGAAGATCCTTCACAACATTCACTATAAATCACAAAAGACCATTAATAAACAGTCAGAAAAAAATGACAGTTGTTACAAGTATCTGCTCTCATACTTTGCCTAATACTATCACTGTCATGTTTAAACCTGACATTTTAAATCTTTGACATGAAAACCTTTTAAGTCAAAAGGCTCATCTATTTTAAACAGAATTTCCTATGCTTGTTATTTTGAATGACAGCAAAAGGAAACAGAGAATCTTTAATTCTGTAACGTTACCTGGCTGAAAATCTTTCCACCTTTTACATCAACCTCAAAATAAAAGGAAGATCCTAATAGCTTGTGCACTTACTTGCTGGGATCTTGTGGGCAGAGCTCCGTGTCTGCCAGAGGGAGCTGGTGGTGCTCAGCACCACTTCACTCTGTGGGAGCCAAGTCACAGCAGTGCAAACACAGGGACTGCATTGCCTGTGTGCAGGATGAGGACAAGTTTGAAGGCAGCTTTCATTTAGACAGGAAAGAGCGACCGGGACTGCCAGAATTACCACTGGATGCCTTCCTGAAGTGTCACACTGCCTTCTTTCTTAATCCAGGCTGAAAAACTGGGATGCCTGGCAGAGGCACTTAACATCTGCCTGGGAGTGTGCAAACATTGTAATCCCCAAGAGGGCTTCAGGAAAAGAGTCACCATAATCCTGAGCATAAAGCGGGTTTCGTCAAGGGAGTGCTGAAAACCACGACTTTTCAATATGGACAAAATTATTTGGATCTTGAGAATTTGTTGTATTTTTTTTCTTAAAAACCTTCCACCTAAGATGCTTTCTTTTTGGACATTTATGTTCCTGAGTAACCAGAAATGAACTTTTCAACATTACCATCACCCATTTTCCCCAGACTCAGGAAGGGTTATTGTATCAGCAATGATTTGTTGAAGGTCTGCCAACAAGCAAAGGTCAGGAAAACCCAAACCCCTCATGGATACAGAGGTAAATAGGCAAAGTTCGATCTCTTGCACTTTTTATTGTTTTCTACTTGATAATCATTCCTTTAGTAAGGTGCAAATGTGTTCTTCACACATCTGCCTAGATAGCCTCAATCTCTTAATGTTCTAGTGTGGCATGGAGATTACATGAAACTCTTTTGCTCATTAATGGCAAAAATCAGTAGTGAGATGTCGCTCTACCAACAGGGAAGTGGAGAAGTAGTGACTTTATTCTACGCTTCAAAAATACCCCACCCTCTCAAGTTTTACCTGCACTATTTGGGATATCACAGATAATAAAGGTACCTTAATGAAGGACAGTGCTCCAAAGTCAGCCCCTACAGCAGGTTGTAACACAAATGGTCAAAGGTTGAGCACAACCCATTGCTTCAACAGCAAGGTCTGAGGTGAACACCATCAGTGCTTGCATCCCTGAAAAAATCCAGGGAGAGGCACAGACACTCTGGACCAGGGCTAAAAAGCTCACCCTGAATTTCAGATCAGTACTAAGCTGGATCTTGCCCAGTAATAACACTGCTTGGCTGATCCCTCCTTTTTTTGCAGAGCAAAACCTACAAGGCCAGTCAGTAAATTCAGATGATGCCTTCAAAATACGGGAGGAGTTCAGCATCTATTCACTGCTCTGTTTCCTCCTCTGCTTTTTAAGTGAAGCAACATCCCTGAATGTTTTCTTAAGTGATTTGTGCAGAGACTGCTGAGAGAAAGCACAGTGTGGCAGCATGTTCCTCCCACCACAGCCAGGCTGGATTCCTGCACCAACACACTGTCAAGGGGAGTTTGACATGGGCAAAGTTTTGAAGCTGAAAGCTCTACTTGTGAGTTTTGAAGTGGAGAGGCTGTTATTTTTGAGTCTGAATTCATACAACATTGCTTAACATCTAGGTTACAGACGGACTCAGGATCCCACACTTGGCTCCTGAGCGCAGATAACTCACACTGCATATCTGGGGTTTGGGTTCAAGCCCATCTTGAATGTAAGTTTAGAATTAAAGAAATACATGCAAATAGCAGGCAAATTGTAAGGCACTGCCAGCTGTTTTCTTCCACTTACAAGGCTGTTTCTGAGAAAGCAAAGTGTTTTTTTAAGTAAGGGTGGAATATGGGAGTGATGACAAGCTGGTATCTCTGAGTTCAATGTGTACCTGACATTCTCAAGTTTAGGGTGTCTCTTGTTCCTGACACATGCCTTCCTAGGCCTCTGAGGCTACATTCTTTATTAAGTTTGTTGAGAAATGGAACAGTATGCTCACAACCCTTTTTTTGGATCTCTCCTTGAGAAATATCCATGTTCTATCTGTGCTTTAATAGACAGTCTGCTGCTCATTTTCCAAGAAAATCCATGCCAAAAGTCCGGATAACACTTAACTCACAGGCTGGTATACACAGAGCTGGCCTTGCAGGTCATGTTCCCAACTGAGTGATGGACTCATTATATTATCCCTGGCAAGTCTTGCAGGTTGGAATTTTCAAACAAAAGCAAACAAAATCAACTTTTGTTTTGTGATTTGATTATTTTTTAATGCCACAGCTTATTCATTTTGGTTTATTAATTTGTTGGTCCAATGGTTTTTATGTGCTGCAATTCAGAACAGGTCTCTCTCTAGTATCATGTTTTATATAGATATGGGAAATGAAATGTAAGTCTGATACAATTACGGGTGTATGCCATGCAAGACAATACCATAAACACGACGACAGCCTGGAAAGCTGCTTAGCAAAATGATCTTAATATACAAGGCAGTGTGAAAATGTAAAAAGAATCTATAATGACAACAAAGATTAGCCATTTGCTCTCTAACCTTATTTACAGAAGCAATCAGAGGTATTCAGGTCGAGTTAATGACCCTGTCTCCAATTAATTCAATTGTCTACAAACAACACTGATGCAGTGGTTGTCTCAGAGTCTGCCACATAGTCTCTGAGGGAATACATAAGACTCCATTAAAAGTGACAATAATAATGCATTTATTACTGTAACACTATTGTATTATAAATAAATTCCTGATGTTAAATTATGCTCCACGCTTTAACAGAAATTCAATTACTGAAATAATAAAAAAGATGGTGTATTTGCCAAGTGCATGGACTATAATTTGGCTGCTTAGTTACCAGCAGTTGGCTGTTTTGCAATTTCTTGTTCATAGAGTATTTCTTTTGAATAAATGCCAGACTTTTTCATACAAATTTCATGAACAAGTTGCAAAATGAAATTTTGAGCTTTTGAATCCAATTATGAAAGACATAACTAAATCTATTATTGAAGAAATATTCTTGAAAGCCCTTCTTGCTGTTGTTCGGCTCTGTGTAGTAATTGAGGTAAGCACAGGTGCTGTTCATTATGGGCCATTGTGCACCATCTGAATTCTGGGAACTGAGGAATTCAGACGGTTTCAACTCTGTTTGTGTGAATAACAAACAGGCGTGATTCGGAGGTTGTTTGTACAAGCTTGCACATCGCTCTTCTGGGACTCCTAAGACACCTGCTTACCCTTTGAAAGCCAAAACAGTATCATTTACGTTCTGGCTATTCTTCCTACACTGATTTTTGCAGAAGCAACATAATACCCCACCCCTCTTCCCTCAGACTGCTGTCAATGACAGAAGTAGGAACAAAAGAAAACAAAGGATGAAACCATTTTGTAGTGGGGACAAGAAGCCTTAGAGAAGCTCTTTTTGGTTTGATGAGATTCAGGCAGGGAAAACCTTCTAAAAAAAGAACTGCTTCTCACACTTAGCATCACTCCCCCTTCTCAACCAGTTTCCTGTGGTAGGCTGTTAAGCATAAAATATAATTAATTATTTTGTCCTAACACCAATCTGTATTCTCTCTTTGGGGTTTGGCCATGTATTTATCTTGCTAATGCCTCTCTCATTGTCTTCAGATGTTTTACAGGGAATACACGAAGAGATGCACGCACCTTGCAAATGAAAAACTGCTGACAGTCTTCTTACTGGATCCCACAGGTGCCTGCAGCCATATGGCAACGTGTATGTGGGTCTGGGCTCTTCGAGGATGACAAACTCTCACCTCTGCATATTTCAAAATGTGCTGTTTCAACCATATATTTCTGGTGACAGTGATTATTTACTTGGCACTTTTATTTGTTGATATATTGCTAGTACTTATCAGCAGAGATGTTATCGAAACATCTGGGGATGGAGTATGTGGAGAGCAGCCGCCAGGCAGCCCAAGGCTGGACGGAAACATGGAGGGGAAGTTCCTCCAGTCTCAGTGTTAAAGGCACTCTTTTTTTACCCACCCTTTACACTGATTGCAGTGCAACTCAAACTGCCTCAGTTCAAGTGCTCCTAGGACATGCTATCGGACTGCACTCTGCAGAAGTCAGCAGGCATAAGAATCCCTTGAGCATGTCAAAGATTCATCTACAATTCAATACCTGCAATATGATTTCTCAAAACTTGCAGTAACCAAAGTTAGATGACTTGTTCTCTGAACTAACCTCTGTCAAAAGCCATGTGCAATTAAAACAGCAGATCTCAGTGCCACCTGAAAGTCAAGTTGAGACCTGGGAAGAGGAAATAATCCTGTACAACAAACAAAAAATTGAAGAAAGGCAACTACTTTCCTGAACTTCAGCAAAAACAGACCTTCAAGAAAGAAGGCTTGGGATTTCACTGGGCTGCAGGGCGGAGGATTTTACTACATTAGAAACTGGCTGGCAACAGTGGAGGGGACCATACTTACATAGGATAATCCTACAGACTTCTAAAAGGGGTTGAGCTGGCAATGAGGGATGAAGTGGCATCCCATTCACAGTGTCTGACTTTGTGATGAATGGCAGAATCCTCCTCCTGCCAGGGAACCAGAAGGAATCTGAGCAGAAGTAAATAATTCCTTCCAAATGTGTGGTCAATTAGCCACACATGGATAAAGGAAAAGGAGAATGAAAAGGAGAAGGAAAAGAAGAAAGAGAAATAAAAGTAGAGAAAGAAAAAAAGGAAAAAGAAGAGGAAGAGGAGAATGAAGAAGAAGTTGAAGGAGGCTGAGAACACTTATCAGTCCAAATCCACTTCAGGAACTTGAGGTGAAGGCAATATTATCACAGCAGATTACAGATGGAATGAAGTTCAACAGCAAAAGAACATATGCAAGGATGAGGAACAAAAGGAGTTTTGTTGGGGAAGGTGGAGACCAAAATTATGCCAGGCTTCAAGCTCCAAGTGTAACATGGAGAGGAGCTCCAAGAGGAACCACAAAACTACAGAGTTTATATACAGGCACTGTTTTTCCCTGGGAGCAAGCCACATTTTAATACATAGGTGTCAATTATTTGTTGAGGTTTGGTCTGCAACATATAAGCAAGCAGTAAACTAAATTTCTGGAAAATGTATCAACTCTGTCGAGCATCAACTCTGAGATAAATAGTTTGAATCTCTGGGACCAGGTATAGTCCTGATTTTTGCTGTGTTTTTTCTGACTTGTATAAACACGTCCTTAGTGCAGCCATCCCTGCAATCACTTACACTTCTGTACTGCAGTAAAAGAGACTCAGGAGAAAGACATTTTCTGTGCATCTTGCTCAGCTTAGTCGCTGCTGGTCACACGTGGGGGAGCTGCTCATCATCTGAAGAACAGATATTTAAGTGGGATAGACAACACAACTTGCCACTGCCATTTCTTTCTTCTCAGTAAATGTGGCCAACATAGGACAGGAAATAGAATCTATGCTTTAAGAGGAGTGTGAGCACTGGCTTCCTGTGGATATGGGGTACCTTCCCAGCCTCTGTGCCACACCTCAAACCTGTGACAACACTGCTCCAGTGCTGGGCTGGGCAAGACCCATGATGCTACAGGTGGGGGGCATTAAACACAAAAAAGAGATTATTTGCAAGTGTGGCTTTAAGGAAGAGCTCTCAAGAGAAAAGAAATTCAGAGCTTAAGGAAGCAACTGATGAAAGGGGCAGTGAGACAAAGTCTGAAATAGGACAGAAAAACTGTGAGGTGTATCTCATCTTGAGATACAAGAACATGAGTAGCCCCAGTCAGGGCAGGAGAAGTAGAGACTCTTGACCAATTCACCATTTTTGTTTGGATAGGAAGGGGTAGCCCATAGTTAGTGGACTGAAGATGGCCTTACATTTTACATGGCCCTTGACCACACGATTTTTAGTAGGTATTACCATTAGGTAACACTATGGAAGGTATAAATACTTGGTCCAGCAAGCTGGGCCACAAAAGCTATGGGAAGACTTGGCCCCCTGATTCCTGCTAGGGAGACTTAACAGGTCACTCTATCACTCCTTACTTCTGCTGAAGACTCTCCCTACTCTACAGAAATTTAATTCACTGAACATCTCAATGCAAGCAGAGAAGGCAATGTCTGACCATCATCACCTCTATGTCAGCATAATTCTGTACAGTTCTTGGTAGAGCAGAGCTAGGACCACTGCATGATGGAGAGGATAAGTTTTTTAAATGTGGGATCTAAATTAAGGCTTGAGATGCAGAGAGATAATGGGAGGAGGGTGACACTAACAGCAGTACAGGCAGATTATAATTACTTAAGTGGCAATTTGGCTGGAACACCAGGATTAACACCCTTCACTCAAAGTCTTATGAGAAAGCAATGAAACCTTAAATGGGAGGACCTTTGCTTTATGCCAAACCTGAAGCAGCAACTCTTAGAGCACAGTGGCCTCTATTGCAAGGTCATTGTTTCAAAGGTGGCATGGGGACAGCAGCCCCTTTGTCAGCCCCAACCAGCACCTGCAGAGCCTGAAGCACCCCGAGGGTGCATCTCCCCCAGCCCTGCCAAACCCAGCTCTACACAGCCTCAGAAACAAGCTGGAGGAGAACAGCACAGGTGGGCATGGCTGGGGGCCAGCAGAGCATTTAGCTGTCATTATTCTTACAGCAGATTCCCTGTATGTACTGCAAAGTAGGCCTAATGAGGGAATGTTAATTTATATCCACTCACAAGAGCATAATGGGGCTCACACACTGACCAATCGGGGGCCTACCAGGCTTTAAAACCTGGATACGCTGTGGGATCACAGAAAGTTATAGACATGATAACGTCTAATAAATCAAATAAAAATGGATAGCAGCCAAAGTAAGTTCCTGCATGTCAGATATTAAATATGACTAATGTTGTTTGACAGTGTTCCACAGAAGGTGCATTGGAGTCTCACTTCTTCCTTATCATTATCACAGAAAGAGAAAGGTAAAGCACTGCAGGAATATAAATAATTTGAAAAGCCTCATAGACAATATTCTACTGTGCGCCTCATTTGCACTTAAAAAAACCTGCCCTACAGACCTTATGTACTTTTAAGATTCATCTGAAAGATACATGAAGAAGTCTTCCAGTCAAAAATGTACATATTTAATGGAATTAGATCTCTAGGCAAGAAAATGTCAGAAGAAAAGGAGAAATATTAAAGTGAATGCAGGGTGCTCCTTTCTAGTGCTTTCCTGCTTTGATAAATATCTTCTGGGATGTCATTTACTAGAAAGTCATGATTTAACAAAAAGAAAAACTGCAGTATAAAATATACTGTCTTTATTGCTGAAGTAAGTTGCTATTTTCATATTTTCCCTCTGTATTCAGCTTTTGTCAGCCAGAGGCCTTGATATTTGCTTTTATATCATCCCCATTGAAAATGCAGTGATTATTGCAAAATATTCAATTGCAGAGCTCTTCTGATTACATGGCAAGGGGAGATCACAGGAATCTGTACTGCCACAGCCCTTTCTCTGCCTTCCAGCCTCATGCGAGGGCAATCAAACTTAAAAAAAAAAAAAAAAAAGCAAAAGACCCTGATTGTAGTGCTCAGTAATCACCCCGGGCCCAATGGGCTAGAAAGAAATCCTCTTTATTCTGTCACATCAGCTCCAGCTGCCTGAGCTGAGCAGCAGCAGAGCATCTGCTGAGCTCCTCACCCTCCACTGCTGGCAAAGCCGAATCACCTGGAAGCTCTGCCCCATTTCCCAGCCTGGAGAGGCCCTGGTCTGATCCTGTCTCACAGCCAGGGCTACTGCCATCTATTGTGATTTATCTGGAGGGTCTGCAGCTCCACTAGTGATGCACAAGGTTGTACCCCAGATCGTGCCCCCAGCAGGACGTGGGAAGCACAATCCTAATTAGCTCTTCCACGGAAATCACAGCAGAGCTCTTAGAAATTCTCCCCCTGGATAACCTGACAAAAACAAATTCTCATTAAAATCAGCGTTGCTACTCGCAGGAAAATTTCAAACTCCCGTCCCAAGTAACGCATTTCTACAGGGAAAATTCAAGTAAAATATTTTGAGTTAATTTCATCCGCAGTGAAATATTCTGTTTCATTAAAATGAGTTAAAATGTTTTATGTAATCAGTTAAGCCCAGAGTGCAGTCCCTGCTGAGAGCCTTAACTTGGCTGCCTCCTGTCTGTGAGGGATGTCTTGTGCAGTGCAATGCAAAGCCAGTGGAAACTTTCGATCAATTTAATAAAAGTGTGTTGCTTTCAAGTCTGTTAAAATATTTGATTTTGTTGCAGATATTTATGAAAAAGCACTTAATATAGCTGAATTCATATGTTTCTGTTTCCTTTCTGTAAAAAGTTGTCAATTTTTCAGATTACACTAGAATTTTTCTCATTCTTATGCATGACCAATAGTTACAATTTTTTTCACACACTTTCACAAAAAGACCAAGAGGAATCTGCTAAGAGTTTCTAGGCTCTTCTCTATATTTAGGTTTTGCAGTGATGTAACTATTCAAGTATTTTTCTTGTGCACACTGGCATGCCATGCAGGATGTATATATTACTCATATATGAGAACACACTTATTCAACTATGAAGTCTTCACCAAAATGTCTTACTCCAAATTCCTTTGCATTTCCCACAACAATTCACCAAATCCCAAGTAAATCTTAGTACTTCTTGTTTCTGTATGGATTTTTAGGATGTCTACATCTTGGCACACAGGCTGGAAAGTTCTGAATTGTCTGACCAATACTACAGAGATTATTGGGAAAATGGGTAAGCATGGAAAATTAGGATTCCTATTTCAAGTCTTGTTTTTAGGCCACTGGACTAAACTTTTCCAGTTCCTCCTACTTTGTAAATACAGAATGCTGCTGCAGTAAAATGAAGCCAGGGACATCCAGGATACCATTTATATCTTGTTAAAGGCCTGCACATGTTCCTGTCCAATTCTCCCACACATGTACCAACCATACTGATATTTGCCACAGATTTATTTCCCACAGCACAGGGGGAACTCACCCTAAAAATGCCCACACTATCTCCTGGAGAGATGTTCCCTCCTTTCTGGCCATGCTGACCATTTAGGTAGCAGATGTTGATCCCTGAAACATCCCTGTCACCATCTCAGTCAACCTGCACTGCACTGCCCAGTATTGTTTGCTGCTCAGAGAAAAATGGTTTTGGGCTATTCACAACGCAGCCAGACACTTCTGTATCAGTTATACTCAGTTCACATTTTAAAGACTTTTTTTAAGTGCTCGGTGAAGAGCTGCCTTTTGCAAAATGAGAAGTGTGAAGGTCTTGCCGTAGCTGCCGGGGATGTGCTCCATCACATTTGCTTGTTTCCACACAGAACTGAGCTACAACTGCTTGTTGTGGAGGAACTGATCCAGCTCACATTAACTTGACTGAGAGCTGGAGATGATCCCAAATCAAACCCTCAAAGTGCTGCTGCTCCAAAGTACAAAAAAGTAATGCAAAACCACCAAACTTCCACAACTTCATAGGGAAGCATCGTACCCTTGCTCTTTCTTTCAGTTCAGCTTTACTGGAATTATTCACAGCTTTATGAGAACATATCTCCAAATCCTTCTGGTGGCTGTAAAGTGGCTGAACTTTACCTCAAAACATGAGCAACTGATTCATGTCACTGACACAGGCCCTTAGGCCCCTTCCTCTTGTCAATACTGTCTCTTGATGTCAATGTTAGTACTAAGAAGTTTATTTTGACTGTAAGTCCTAACACTGAGTTAGAAAGAAACATTTTTTAAAATGTAATAGGTATTTCCTTCACTAAACTTGAATTGTTTTGGATTACACCAGCTTGACTCCTGCGACTCCTGGCCCTACTCAGAAAGTCTAATGCTATAAGCTTAACTATGCAAGGCAAACTTTTATTTACATTAAATAAGAAGGATTAAAAAACTCAAACCCTTTCATTGGAGAATTAGTTCACCTACCCCAAAGTCACAAACTGTCTGTCTTCTATGTCTTGTACCAGGCTTCAGGTGTTAGCCCCTCTTATCATCTTGTCATCTTTCTCTATTTATAGAATGTTTTGGAGCAAAATTCTCTGCTGGAGCAACTCCAAAGAAATTAATAGAGATACACCAGAAATGGTTTTAATTCATGGGGCAAACCTTTAACTGGTGTAAAATGATACTGACCTAAAGAAGTAAATGCATTAGATGTGTAATGACAGATGAACTATCAGTAGCAGCTGTGGTCCTTTGTGTCCAGCCTGTAGAGAACTTTAGGTAGTCAGGAGAATTTGCTGCTGCTGTTAAACACTGTGGACTCCTCTCACATGCTGATTAGCCCAGGTGCAGCATTGCACTGACCTTCTCCCTCATGTGGCCAAGAGAGACTGAGTGTTATGGCTCCCCACAAGCCAGGGCAGAGGATTTTCTAGTGGCATCTAACAATTAAGATTTCCTTTTTTTTTCCAGCCTGCAACAAGGGACAATGCTAGAAGTGGTAGCAATGATGCACACCAACCTGCTGCTCATTAACATTCACTTGGGGAAAGAGATAATTTGCCTTTGTCTTTCTGAGCCATGTTGAGAAATTTATTTCAGTAGCATCAGTCACATAAGATGATAAAAATGGTGCAAATCATGTAAAGGAAAAGAAGCTGCCTTAGCATGATTTGAGTGTATACAATGAATAAGGTTACTAATTAATTGGTAAAGTGCTATTTGTAATTGTTCCTCTCTGATAAATGGATTAGAACAGATGTTGTAATGCCATTTTTTTTCCTCATTGCTTCAGACACAATAATATGTGTAAAACTGAAATAAAAAAGTGGTGAGGTAGAAAGCAGGCTCTGGGAAATAAATAGAGGGTTACGTAAGACAAAAAAAAAATGCCACACTCACTTCCTGGAAGAGAAGTCACCCAAAGATCCCAGTAACTTTCCCAACATGTGCAGTAAACTATGACAAGAATGAAATGCATTGTTCATAAACATAGATAAATAATGCCTAAGCACTTCAAGCACTCATTCAGTGTTCTACAGCCCAGGACTTGAACAGCTGAGGAGTGAACAGCAGCAGTTTAGGAAATCAAAACCCCAACTCTGTGTTGTTATCCTGATCCCGGGGCAATGCTTGTCCCACTGAGGAGCTGCTGGAGGCCTGCCCTGCCTCGTGCCTGCTGCCTGCAGAGCCCCAGCACGGCGTGGAGAAGAGACTCTGGCAGTGCCACTCAGGGGAAGGCAGCAAAACCCTGCAGTGCTGCCACAACCAGGTAGCCACATGGCCTCCCAGGGCTGGTGAACCGCGTGTCCTCGCTGTGGTGGCCATCCAGAAGGGAGGTGACAAAGTGCAGCCCCTGTGGTTTTATTCTATTGCAGAGATGGGAACTCTTCAGGACCGACATCACTTAAAACACTGAGGTCAGACCCTGATCCTGCATAACTGAATAATCCTTCATAATCTCCTGGATCTTGGAGAGGTGCAGGAGACTGGGACTGTGTCCCATTCCATGGGCAGCACTGTGGGGAGCATCCCTGGGCACGAGGCACACTCGTGCACAGCCCCTTGCTCAGCCCAGCTCTGGCTGTGCTCCCTGACCTGGGCTCTGTAATCCTCTGAGGTGGCAGCAGAGAGTAAAAGAGGAAGCATCCCTGGTCTGGCAGCACCTCCAGTGCCCACAGCTCGGCACTGAGAGATCTTTAGGAAGAAGTTTTTTACAAAAAGAGTGATAAAGTACTGGAATGGTCTACCCAGGGAGGTGGTAGAAACACCATCCCTGGATGTGTTTAAAAGGAGATTGGATGTGGCACTCCGTGCCAGGGTTTAGTTGAGGTGTTGGGGCAGGGGTTGGACTCGATGATCTTGAAGGTCTCTTCCAACCTGGTGATTCTGTGGTTCTGTGATTCTGTGATCTCCCAGCAACACAGCACAGGTTGTCACAAAAGGGTAAAGGCATCAGGCCTCTAATGGCCACTGCATGGCCATCTGAAAAGAATGCTGCAATATCCATCCTTCTAATGGTATTAAAGGAGGCACCATTACATTTCATTTGTACAAAGTAATCCGATTGAGTGCAACATAGCTAAAATTTCATTTCCTATATCTTTATTAAAGCAGTGCCACTCTTTAAAGAGAAAGGTTAGCAGAAGAATAAACAGAAACTATTTTTATTGTCTAGGGTTTTTTTTTTTTAAAAAAAGAAGAAAAGAAGAGGGTAGACTGGCTCCATATTATCTTCTAATCAACCATGAATCATAAAGACTTTTTAGAAAAATAATAAAGGACTTGCCACTGCAATGTAACTAAATTTTCAGCCTTTGGGGGGGATTTGTTTAAGTCTGACCTGAACCATTCTCAATGGCCAGGCCATCTGTTAAGCTCCTACCAAAGGACAAAGATTACACATTAATTCAAAGGGTGTGTACAAGACACTTGTAGAATTGAATGGGCATGACAAAATTAGTTGTGGGGTTTTTTTTTTGGTTTGTGATGTACAACTTCCTCCAGAATGCTCTGCTTCAACTACCCTACAGTGAAACAATCACCTTTTAAGAAATATGCAGTTTTATGATACAAACATGTTTGAAACAGGGTGGCATGCTCAGGTGGCATTTGCTCACAGAAACATTCCTTTTAATGCTTTCATTGGTGTCCCTATTGTGCATAAAGAGAAAGTATGAAAACTTCACTGAAGAAGTATTATGAGAATATAGGAAAGCAAGCCTCAAAAGATGCTCAGATTATTACTGACAAATGCCACTGTGTGACACCACCTTGCTCAGTAGTAAATGTTCTAAAGAAGTGCTAATTGCTTTGAAGTTAATGAAGACTATATTGCCTTTGAATAATTGGTGTTTGTTCAGCTACTATGATTATAGCTATCTCTTTCTCACTGAGCAATGTAAGATGGCAGAAGTTCCACCTTTTACAAGTTTTAAATCCCTGTAGAATTGACAGAAAAAGCTGTAACCACAAATTGGTTTGCAATTTTCCTCTTTCTTCCCAGCAAGCTCTGTACGGTTATATTATGAACCTTGCTTCAAACAAACCGCTTCTGACTTTTATGATCCTTTTGTGATCTAAATGGCTATCTCATAAGATATTCCACTGCAGCTTCTTTTTCAATTGCTTTTACTGTGAAATGGCATTCTGGAGATTTCTGGGG
Source organism: Rhipidura dahli (assembly GCA_013399225.1). Classification (NCBI taxonomy): domain Eukaryota; kingdom Metazoa; phylum Chordata; class Aves; order Passeriformes; family Rhipiduridae; genus Rhipidura; species Rhipidura dahli. The sequence goes on from VXAC01000152.1 coordinate 976,110, forward strand.
ACCATTTCACATTCCTATGGTATTGATTTGTTAAACCTGATGATAGGTTTATATTTAAGGTTTATATAGGTTTATTATATGCAGTCTAGTATACAAACAAAGTGTAAAGCTTATGAAGAGGAGATTCAGGACTCTCAATAACCCCATGTTATTGATGGGGTTTGCCTCTTTAAAGAAGGCTAGTGTTTTACCCCAAATTTCTGAAGGCAGGTTGCTATACGGACTGCATTTCTAATTGTCTTGGAATGTTTCCATTCCACTGAATTATGGTCACAAAAAAAGCATGGAGAAGATGACTGCCAGTAACTTGTATATCTTCCCAACATAAGGTCAGAGCAAATACACAAAAGCACATGGGAACCTAAATGGAAAATGTGAGATTGTTCCCAGAGTTCCCACTTGAGAGGATGGCAGAGGATAGATTTACTCCTGGGGACACTAAAAAACTGACAACAAGACTAACTTCTTTGGGCTTTGGTGTTGGAGATATGCACTTTTCCTTAATAGTCTGATCACTGTAAAATGGTTACAGGCCAAGAAAAAACAGTCTTTGATGGAATTACAGCATAACAATGAGTCAGAAAGGCCTTTATGCACAGGAGGACAATTGTTTATTGGGCCAAACCATAAGCCCATAGTTCTACCTTTACCTTGGCAAATGTTAAGAATTTAAGACATGGACCCAGGTAACTCAGCCACAGCAAAATAAAACAATCAGGTATTCACAAGTGTAGTGAGGAACACCCACTGAGGAGGGGAGTGTTCCAACAAGAGTTCCAGGACATTTTATTTAGAGGATAAAGCAAAATAAACACTATAAATGTTAACATCAATGTACATATAGCAAAGACAACGTCTGTTCCAGTTTTCTCCAAATGCAAGTAAACTCCTTCCTGCAGGACAGTGCAAAAGTAGGAGAATGAGGGTCTGAGACAGCTCTGGATTGCAGGCAGTATTTTTGTCTCTATAGACCTGTACGTGGCAAATTAGGGAGAGGAACTAAGAAATTCACATCAGTGGAATGTACAGGACAGAGAGAGTGGGGAATCCTTCCTTCAGCCTGTAGCCAAGACACAGAGCAGTGATCAGAGATCATTTGACTGTAGCACAATCATCTGCCAAAAATAAAGGATTAAATGGTTCCTTTTAAAAGGGAAGCAGGAGAATGGATGCTGGAGTAGATGTGTGGAACAATTCACTACACAGATTATCAGATGCTTGGCTTTATTACTGAAATGTGTGGATGTATTTTGTACTACGTGCCTGGGTGATATGATTGCATATGACTGCTGAGTGAAGCCTAGATGAATTGCTTGTTGATATTAAACAAATGAAGAAATTCCTCTAGCAATATCTGGAATAAGTGAAGATAACACTAGTTAGATCTGACCAGGGTCAGCTTCTGCTTACACAACAACAATCTCGCATGCTCATTTTTAAGTCTCGCCTAATGTCTGACTCCTTTCTCTCTGCTTCCCACCACCATTATTTATTTTTTTGCTTTGTTTTTGCATCTCTGTCCCTCAGCGGTGTAGGATCTGCACTAATCTCTTAAACGTCATGTAGACTAGAAATCTGGGATTTTTCTCAATACAATTTTCATGACAAAATAGGTACACATAAAACTAAAGAATTGCCAAGTGCTGCAAGAACATTGACAGTGGGCAGTATTTCATGAAATTCATATGTGGTAGGTTAGAAAACAGTCAGAGCTGCAGAGCCTTTAATCGCTGGTGAGGGACTCTGTAATGTATTGCAGGGAGTAATTTGTGTATTTCTGTGGCTTGCTAAATATAAGTTTCACATATGTGCAAAAAAGCTGAAAAGTTTATACCCTCCAGAATCTTCAGACTTCCCTAAGAAGTCCTGTAAGATTTGCAGCCATTTCAAGAGTTTAAAGAGTTGATCCATTCTAGTAAACTGTCCATTATAGACCACATAAATCACAGAAATCATCACTATTGTATCTCTTTGTTATTATAGATCTGGCAAGAAACATCTGCCAAGACTACAGCCTAGCTACTGCCACAGTAACTACACAATAAAGACGAACATTTTAAAATACCATGAATAGTCTGGATAGGAGAACAGCTTGCTAAATTGGCAAATAACACCCATGTGAGAAGGTGTACAAGTATTTTGGAGGATGGGTCAGAATATGAAAAGATCCTGATGAAGTGGAGGTAAGGTTTAAAGAAACTGGGTAAAATTCAGTGTGGACAAGCACAAAGTGCTACAGTTTATCACCAAAATTCAACAGCAAAAATACAAGATAGGGAATGACCAGTGAGGTAGTTTTCTACCGGAATATCAGATGGTTATAATGGATTACACACTACACATCAATCAACAGTATCAAGTGGCTGCAGAAAAGGCAACATCCATCCTCTTGGGATGAATAAATAGAAAGTGCAGCTTCCAAAATCTGTGGCACAGTTCTTCTAGCCAATAGCACAGGTATGGCTTAAGGTAAAGAACTTGTTTGCCTGGGAAGTAAAACTAAATTTTGCCTCCCTGCTTGTAAAAAAGAACCAGGTTCTGTTTCTGAGGTGGTACATGAAATCTGCTGCTGTGCAAAGATGGGAACTACTGTCCAGAGCAAGAAGATGCTTCCAGGTCTGTTCTAGGGTATCCCCACAGATGATGAGGAAGATTTCTGCTGAACCATAATTAGCAATTTTTCTTGTTAGAAGCTAATATTTAATTCTTCATGTTTCTCTCATTTGCCTTGTTTTATTAAATTTTTAAAAAAAGAAAGAAAAAATTAAAAAAACCTTAGAAGAACACTGATATGCCCTAATGTCCCAAAGGTCTGGCACACTTTTTTCTAGTCCCCATATCTACCTGTCTGAGTGTCTGATTGACTGCCCATCTGTTTGTCTATCTGGCTTCACAGAGATCTACACAAAACAGACCTATACAACTGGATACACTGGAAATAGCAGCATACAGTGTTTCTGTAACACCTCTAAAACTTTCACCTTACTTTTCACCTCAGACCTTTTTTCACCAGATTAAAATTCATAGTGCACTGAGATAATTTTTTTCCTTAATTTTCTTTATTTATTTTTTGCCCGAATAGTTTTTACTAATTTTTCATACAAAGCACCTTGGGCTGTGTGTAGTCAAAGATGTCTTTGTCCTGTGCACATGCGAGTTGTGCACTACAGCACTGCTGAAGGCACATTTTGGAACAGGCATTTAGGTACTATATCCCCTGGGTCAGCTGAGAATAGACTCCAAGTAGAGTTGGCAAGAATTATTCTGTGATTTCCTCTGTGAAATATTTCAATATGGTCTTTAAAGACTCAACCAAACACTCCCAAAGCAAATTAAGCAGATGACATTATCCTTCCCTCTTGACTTCATGCCCTTAAACACTGAATGGAGACATTGCCAGGGTCGGATTCCCAGCTCCAGTGGAGATACAGCAACTGAAAATCACTGCCTGTCAGCAGAATAAGAATAAACAACACTCTATCAAGGAGGGACTCAACAGCCTGGCTTTGAGAACACCACTTCACAAAGAATCACACTGTCTGTAACAGTTGGAAGGCAGTCTGGACTACCAACCTGCAAAATTTGTTCAACCAAATTCACATGGAAGAGTCTCTTTGGTCCCAATGTCTTTGTCTGGATGTGCTGGCTGTCCTTATTTTAGGAAATCATACTCCAGTTATGCTTCTTAAAATAACCAAAGACAGACAGAGCATAAAAGCTTTACCTTCCAGATCAAAAAACTTTATGCAAATACACCAAGAGGAAACTGAACAACCCAAAATATACAATGTTAATTTTCTATGGCTATTCCAGATAAACATTAGCAATACACGGGCTACTTTTCAATGTTGGTATCAGTATCAAAAGACTGGAAAATCTTAAAACACTGAAAGACCATCTGTGCATGCTAGCAACTGCCAAATTTGCAACTGTAGTTTCTTCCCTGCTAATTCCACATTTTCCCGATAGATTAATGGGCACCATTTATCCAGAATAAATAAATGTGGAAGGCCTGCCTTCCCCCTTCACTGTACCTCATCATATTACTGACCTCCACCAGACCACTGAGCACATTATTGCAAGTAAGCCTCTGTCTGGATTCTGAAATTATCACATTTTATAGAGAAGAAATGCTTGGCATTGCCAGTTTCTTTATGTTGAAGTTAAAAAGAAATATATTCAAAGAACTCCAGACTACAATCAACACAGATAAAGTGCAGTTGAAGGATTTTCCTTTCCATTCTGTAACTTAAATGTAACCTATGTGCAAGAAAGCATAGATACTTTACACATACAACTACTCCTGTTTCACCATGTGCATTTATCTTATTTCTTTTGAGAGGCATGTCAGACACATATATTTAGACTCCTATCTTGCTAATTTATGCCAACTAGTGTAAAATTATAGGGTAGGGAATAAAGTTGCAGAATCAAACCTTTATATGTGCTTTGAAGGAAAATTTTCTGCTGTATACAGTCAGACTTCCACAATCCCCAGTTTGCTAATCTTTCCACTTAGCAATTTGCATTCCTGCGTGCACACACATGCATTCCAAAAACACACATCCTTCACACAAGAGAATGGTATTTCAATGAGCTCTCACATTATTCAGACTACATTGATTCCTATAAAATGTATTACTGTAGCTGTGCCTCCTTACATCTAACAGCATGTTTAATCTGCAAAAAGTCTAACTACATATATCTAACACATTATCTGTCACTTGGATGATTTCATTGTGTGTTCATGGGGTGATAATTGCAAATTTGGAATGCAAATAGTATATAACCTTGTTAAACACATTTCTTTAAGAAGAAGAGATATGCCTTTGCTGTATGTCTGCTGTCCCCACTCCCGGTAGCTCCAGGTTTTGCTGAGAGGTATGAGCTGATATAGCCTGTTGGTGCATTTGCTGACATATCTTATCCTGAGTGATATTATCATGACATATTATAGCTAAAAAAAATTAAATTGCTAAGGACTGGGCATCCCATTGGCAAGACACGAGCTTGCCACATGCCAAGAGCAGAATGCACACTATTGATTTGTAGGAGCAAGGCAGAGCATTGCTGCTGTGCAAGCTCTGACAGGGATGTCTGCTGAAGTTCTTTGCTGCTTTCATAACAGTCCCTGTCATCTCCTGTTCCTTGTAAATACCTATTAGTCTAAAAAACAAAGCCTGGAAATTCCTCCAGGTGAAGCACAAGTGAGGAGCCACACAAGCTCTCTAACCCTAAGGAAAGGAAGGTAGAGCAGCACAGTTGCACCTTCAGCCCAAAGAAACAGAAGATGAAACATTTGGGTTGTATTTTCTACTAAGCAGTATTCCACTACACCACTGTTTCTAATATGCTAAATTAGCAGTATAAAGGTTAAATTAACCTAAAAGAAATTACTAAAATAATCAAGGGAAATATGTAATCTCCTTCTCTCCAAGATGCTTTTCCCCATCTTATTTATTTTTCTAAAGATAGATGCAAAAAGAGGCAGTCTTATTCTTTCCAAATAGCTTTTGAAAGCCTGGACTTCTCTACCTTTCAGATTTTTGTTCCATTGCATGAAACACTCTGTGTTAGATTTACTTGCTATTTGCTTAATTTTTGCATAAGTAAACTGATCCTTTTTAGATGCAACTTCCCTATATTTACATCAGCATGATGAGCAAAGTCAATCACATATATCCATAAATTAATGAGAATATGAAATAGAAACATTAATTATTACTTAAGTAATAAACTCTGATATTAGTTAAGTGAAAACTTAATGGGGCTTAGTGGGACTTAAGGAGATAATGAAGTATTTTTGAAACAGGGTTATTTCCTGTAGACCATTTATGGCTTTTACAGCCCTTGCTGGGTCTAAAGTGACAAGCACCAAGCTGTAACATTCAAGAAGTTGAAGAAATAATACATTCACAGCTTCAGAAACACTGACTGCACCTGCTTGTTCATGCACACAGTGGCAATGTCATCATTTTGAAGGGAACTGGTTATTCAGTTAAACAAATACATCAAGAACTAGGAAGAAGAAGAAAAAAAACCCAACAACCCAGAAGGCAGTTTAAAAAAAATTAAAATCTGTCAAAAAATGGAAGTCCTCAGTTATAACTTATCCAAGATTTTATGGAGGGAAGAAAGCTTGACTCCTTTGAACCAATACTGTTTACAGTTGCTGCAATGAAAATTCTAATTTTGTGCTCTAATGAACACAAAACGATCCATAGTCAACCTTGGCAAAACTTATAATGACTGTGTAATTGAAGTGACTTTGTCACATTAAAAAAATATTTCACAAAATTGTAGGAAACTGCCAAGAAATAAAACTCTGGGATGGGCAGTCTTGAGTATGTGACACAGGCAGCCATATCATCCTTGCTGCTTGGTACATGTTGGGATTATAAAGCTGTGAGGTATTGGTCTGCAGTTGCTCATCTTACAGCATATTAAGACTAACTGTGAATAACAGCAAGTGCTTAGTGGTGAATGTGTGACCCAGAATTTTCTTTTTAAAGAATTCTTATGGTGTTATACTCTTTGGTACAATCCACATGCATGGAACATGCTATAGGGAAAGCTGCCAGGTGAATCTTGATGCACAGGCTGTGTGTGTGACACTGGTGGAGCTTGAAAGAATTCCTCCATTTTGTAAATTTACAGAGAAAGGGCAACAAAGAGAGAACAGGATCGGCCCATTAGGGATGATACAGCTTCAAGCACTGGAATGGGCAGAACATTCTCCAAGACAGCAGATTTCTCCAGAAATATCCCCATCAGAAAAGGTGAACACTTGTCTTGCTGGTTCATGTTCATCATGGTGCGTGTTCTGGGCATTTTACTCTTCGACTTTCTCCCCAGCCATCCCCATATCCTGACCTCCAGCAGGGTCTGTGCCTTCATCCTCCAGCAGGCAAAGCCCTTGGCTTCCTCCATCTGCCTGCAAGGACATCTCTCCACTGCCCAGGGATGGGCCAGAGCTGATGGAGAGAAGGTAAGGACCAGCAAAACAGCAATTCTGTGCTAGTGAAGCATGTTCATATTTAACAGACGCCGTGATGAAATACAGAGGTATCAGCTCATATTTGAAGTACAAATTCTTCTCTAATCTAACTCCACTTACACAGAACTTGGCTTTAATTATCATAGTTTTGATTTTGAATATGACTGACTAAATATTTTCTGTTTACTTATCAGGACAACAACTTCAGCCAGCACCTGGGTAAATCCTGTGAAGCACTCTAAGACCATCCCCAAATCCAATACTAAAGCCTTGTTTTGGATTTTCCTGAATGATTGGGGGATTGGGCACCTAAGTGTCTTTATGAGAAATAAATAAAAAATCTCTCCCCATTTTCACTGTGGTAGGATTTTTTCCAGAGATCAGTATTTCAGAAGACTTTTTACAGCCCTCTTTCACTTAAAGTACAAATCTGATTCGACATGGAGTTCCATTACGAAGAAACTCTTACATGTGATGACACTGGTTATTGAAAATTGAAATGAAGTGAGAGGAAGCTAACACCAACTTGTATGAAATTCTGCTGTCTTTGAATGACACAGGGAACTCAATATATCTAATCATCAAAGTGAAAGCCACTGGGAACCAAACTACAGTTGTATTGCAGGAGGTAGCTACTTGATTGCTAGACCCAAAAGTGCTAAGCCATATGCCACTTATTTCTGTGTCTAAATAGCTTACTGTGATTGATACTGAGAGTGGCTCTCCTCTTCACAGTGAAACAATCATGAAAACAACAGGAATTAGGGTACAGTGGATACAGATTATTTTTTACAATCCTAATTTTCAACCCTGTCGCTTCCCTGTCGCTTAATGTAATTTATTCTTTAATAAATTCTAGCACATGCTCTGTATTTTCCCAGCAGAACACTAGTTTTTGCATAGACCTTAGTGTGCAAGCTGCATCCAGTATTTTTCTCCCTTGCTGCTGTTGGTGTGTGGCCAGATGAGCCTGATTATAAGGGCTCACTGTTGGCACTGAGCGCAAAAAAATTTCCCTTCTTCCTTTAGAAAGATTTTTTTCTTTCCACCGTCCTTCTGCCAATCTCCTTGATTTTTCTTCCTCACTAATCTGTCTCTCCGAATCAGCCTTTTCCCAGCGCTTCGGCAGCCTTCCCACGCTCAAAGTCGCTCCAAGGTCAGCGGCGGGCCCCGCTCCGCGGCGCTCCGCGCGTCCCCGGCTGGAGGCACAACGCGCTCCGTCTGCAATATGCTCACTTTCCACTTGACGAGGCCTGCGAGCCGCCGCACACATCTGAACCCGGCTCCCACGGCCGGAGACCACGGCGATGGCACGGCGGCAGGGCTGCGGGAGGAGCTGCTGGAGGAGCTGCGGGAGGAGCCGCCGCTCCCTCTGCAGCGGAATGGGAGAGCCGCGCGGCTCAGCACCCCCAACACAGCACAGAAATCGGCCCCGACACCGCCAGCACCCCCGCTCCAACTATGCCAACCTCTTCTTTCATCCACGATCTCTGCTAGTCACACGGCGTTACAGCAAAGTGCTCTGCACTTAAAGGAATATCTGCAGCTTCCCTGCCACTATTAATAAAAATGTTTAATGCTCGTGTTAGGAGGCACAATTTGATTACCGAACTGTTATCCAACAAATCCTGAAAACAATTCAAAGTAAATTTCCCTAATATGTCTATTTTTCTATCCTGCCAGAAGGGTTGCTAATGAATTTGCTGCTTGAATGCACAGACAGATTGGAAACTATAACTGTGCTGGCCTGGGCAACATGGCACTGGCACCAAAAACCTATTTGTACCCATGCAAAGTTCTCTCTAGAGTATGTCTTTCATCCAGAGGTGATTTTCCAATAAAATCAGCCTTGATTATTGCAAGCGCAGAAGCAATCCCTGAGGGAGTATATCAGGCAATTCAATACTAGGAAATGTTGTACTAGGCAAAATTAACCTTGTAGCAGTGTTATTTCCTGAAACATTATCTAGCTTTGCCTTTCTTTCGTATTCATTGATCATAAATGACTGGAATATTTTTCTACTTCTTTCATTTAGCACAAGATCATTATTTTTTGTAGTTGTACTTTAAAAAAAAAAAATTAAATGCTTGAAAGACACCTGTTTTTTCTTTTATTTCACTTACTCACTGCCAAAGTAAAGGACCTTTTGCTGTATAGCAGCATGTTTTTTGGGGCATATAAAAGGTGATAACAAGGAGGACCATGTTTACTCAGTCCTATTTTCTTGATCATGCTAAACAGAGGAACCTTAGTGGATATATTACCATGAGGCCACAAGCCAGAAAGAAAAGGAAACCTCCTTGTCCCCTCGCACACCAAGGAGATGTAGGAGAGATGCCAGTGAAATTGGTGGAGTTTTACGGTCCAAAGGACAGCAGACACAGGCCCACAGATTTCAAAGATACAGCTGGCAGCTTCAGTGAAATCCCATTTGCATTGTAGCTTTATCCACTGCTCTTACCAAGCTCTCCAAGGCAGGGATCCTTATCTGGACAGTGTGTATAACATGCTTGAATCTAACTAAACCATATAGTCTTACACATACTCTAACACTGCTTGCAGTTTTGCTCTGGTTATTTCTCTTCCAGCAGCACAAAAATGGTGTAACAGTGAAATTCAAGAGATTCATATGAGATATGAATGCTGATTCCTATGCTGGATTCAGCTGTACTGAAACCAGCAGCACAGGTTCTCCCAACTATACCAAAATCAGGACTTTCCTTTAGTTTTCCTAGCATTTGATGGTTGGTTGCAAGATTGGAAGCATATTTTTAAAGCATTAATATAAGAAAGATCACAGGTAGCTAGAAAATAGTTGTTATTTGATGCAACGCCCAAAGCAAACACTTGGAATAATGGTTTGGATAAATGCTAAGTAATTTAAAATTAAAAATAATATCCAGGAAGACAAATATAAAATCTAAAATGATCAAAACCACAGGATGAGTGAGGAGGAACAAATGGGTACTCCTTTGATCAACAGCAGATACATGCTAAAACTGGAAAAAAAATATTGACCTTAACTAAGTTTTTTCCCCTTCAAAAAGAGTCGGGCAAAATAAGGTTTTGTTTGGCTCTAACTTTCATTTTTTTCAGAACTTTTAAAAATGGACCTAAATTTAATCCTGACAAGCTGCCTCACAATGAAGGTGTAAAAATGTTTTGAGAAATAACAAAAGTGACCCAGTTAAAATGAAAACACTTTTTTTTCCCCCCAGCTGCAAGACTCCTGACAAACTTTACGGAAAGGAATGATTAGCCTTGACTGACTGGCATATACATGTCTCTGTAAATAAAAAGATCCAAATATAAGGATTCTCCAAGTGTCTGAAGTTCTGTGATGGCCACCTTGGCAGCTGAGGGGCATCTCACGGCTGGATACGGCCAGTGATGCTTGATATTGATGGTGTGCATTCAGATTTGTAAGAGATGAGATGAATGAGCTCTCAGGGTCTGTCCATCTCATTGTCTCCTAAGCAAACACTGTGCACTATGCAGGCCATGTGGTAATTTAACCATCTCCTATAAATTACACAATCAAATCGGAAGTGTTTCACCGTAAAAGTGCACTGCGCCCGTTTGGAAAATGTGCGCTCTCCAGGTACCTGTTGTGGTGGTAGCTGAAAACCTCAATAAAGCACTACCTGTTCTGTATTTCAGGACTTAGCCAATGTGACTCATTTGTACAGTTTTAAGTCCAAACAAACTGCTAGTCAACTAAATTATAACTTATTACTACAGGCTACAGACTTTTAATACATTCTGTGGTTGGAACAGGACTGATTTACTGCTTTGGGCCGTGCCAGTAGTTATCATGCATCATTTCCCTAGAAATAAAAATAACCCTACTGTGGTTTTCCTTTGGACTGATAAAAATTTATCTAACAAGATGTGCCGGAGGAACAAATTCAGAAAATAAAGGTAAAATATTAAACAGACTTATTATTTTACGTCCAAAGTACTACATCTTCTAGTTGCTGTGATGACTTTGGAATAAAGCAAAAGGTACTGCAAAAACGAAAAAAGATCTAAAGGAGCAACTGAGCTCTGATAAAACCACATGGGGATAGCTGAATTTTCAGACCTTTGCAAGAGTCAAAATCTACATAAAAATCAGTATTTAGGGATTAATGCAGTATCATCAAAAAAGATTTAATATGTGCGTTTCTTTGCAAACAGTTTAAAAGCAGGAGCTCTATAATCCATTTCCAACACTAACCTTTAACTTGTGAGAGTAAAGTAATCCTTTGCAACATTTCTAGAGTTCACATTCTGCTGAGGAAACATGGCCCCTAAAAAAAGCGCACTGGAGATCAGCAGCAGCCTGTGCCCCTTGGTTCCACAGCAACACTGCAGGTGCTGACCCTGCTGGGAGTGTCACTCTGTACAGACTCCACCATGGGGCCCAGCTGGCAGAGCCTGGGGCATTTTGGGGTTTTGTGAAATTTTGGAGGGGCTTTATTGCTGGTGCAATAAACCAATTCCATTGACCAATCACTGCACCTGTGCAGATGCTTAAGTAGACAGACTAGGAGGATCAGGGGCTAAAGAACGTTGTCTGTAATTGCCTGTAAGCGGGCTTTTCCCTGGATTTCTGCTGGGGATTTGAGTGCTTTTGCATGCTAGATTTAAAGTATTAAAACATAAATATGAATGGAGTTATTTGAGAAATGAATATGGGCAGGCAGTTTAGGCACTAAGTTATAATGGATTTTTAGAACTAATTGAATTGGTGCTGTCTGATTTACTAGCTCGCCAGAAATAGTCTGAGGAGAAATGTCAGGAAGGAAGGTTTAGAATCAAACAGGTGGCATGTGGAAATTTCTTGGGAGTTTTACTGAGAATGAGTTATAGCAGGTTTGGGTTTTTTGTTTCTTTAAAAGTGGATAAAGTCCTTTAGCAAATGTCCTCTAGGTACGTACAGACGCGTGTCCACAGGTGCCCATGTATCCATGTATGTACATCCATACACACAGAAGGATGGAACAGTTTGGGTTGGAAAGGACCTTTCAGAGGTCATCTGGTCCAACCCCTCTGTGCTGAGCAGGGACATCTTCAACAAGATCAGGTTGCTCAGAACCCTGTCCAACCTTCCCTTGAATGCTTCCAGGGAAGAGGGATCCCCACCTCTCTGTGCAAGCTGTGCCAGTGTTTCACAACCCTCATGTTAAAAACGTTGTCCTTATAGTGAATTTAAGCTGACCCTCTTTCACATACATATATGTGGCCATCCTCCCATACAATGGGAGCCTTTTCAACCTCGTCATGACACACTTTTTTCATCCCTTTTAAGCACAGGCCAGGAGATACCCTGCAGTGGAAGAGCAGCATGTGTACCAACAGCATGCTGCCTCTTCTCTATTTCTATTGGGTACAAGTGCCTGATCTGCCTCGTCAAAAAACCCCAACTTTCAGAGCCAGCCCACTGGTCTGCATTTTTGCCAGTGGGAGCAGGAGATCTGTATATGGTTACTGCTATTACAGCATACATTAACTGACCCTCAGAGCCTGACCTGCTTGCCCTCCTGCTTAGTGAGTCAATAAGAAAATCCTTTGGCTCTGCATGACTTGCTTAGACCTCAGACCTTCCATGCAGAATAAGGACTAGCCAGGGAGGCAAAAACAAGGTGCCACTCCAGCTGGTAAAACAAAGATATTTTTAAAGTGCAGTCAGGAGAAACGGGCACTCCTATCCCATGTATAATCAAGGATGAAAAGGCCACGAAAAATACCACTGCGCTTTGCAAATGAGAGGTCAATTGAAATGTCAAGATATCAAATGTTAATGGATTGCATTTCCAATGATGGTTGGGACAGAAAACCATACCAAGTCAAGTCAGATGCCCTTCAGAGGAGAAGATGAATTTTATGGCAGGAAAAGACAATAAACACCAGAAATCTTCCTGGTTAACAAACTTGTGGCTGATGGAAAACAAATACGTTTTGAAAATATAAAAAGCAGCGGGATTTTAACACAAGCTATAATCTCAAAACATGTATCTGGAAGTCATTAAAACTACAGCAAATTTAAGCGTATGCAGGTGTTTGGGGAAAATGCCATTACTTTCTATTGAAGATTTTAAAAGGTACTATAAAAGAAGGGAGTATAAAGGACATTCAAGGAAGGCAATGTTTTCTTCCCTGAAGCAAGAAGTCACTTCCAATATTTTCACAGTTCTACAGAATTTCATGGACTACATGACTACACTCTTAAAAGCATTCATTTTCCATTTAAAAATTCTCATTTCTTTCTTACAAAACCCTTGTAATTTCATAGTGTTGGATGACATCAGGTTTTAGCCAAATCATTCTTTCACCTGCCCACATTTTCCCAAGGAATCCATCTGGCCATTTTCATAAAGGACTGCAATCTGAGACATTTGTTTAGAGTGACATTCTATCCAGTCCTTAGACAGAAGGGCAACACCATGAATAGAACTCATCTCTTTGTATGGAAAACCTGAAAAGAACACGTTTATCTTTCTAACAGTGTCTCTGCCCAACATAGCAGACATAGAACCTTCCTTTCTAATTGAAGAGAGACTTGCCTTGTGTCTATATTAGCTCACTGGTGGGCTAATCCACATTATTAGTGGATCTGGAGTAGGAAGACTTCTTGGTCTATTCAACAGAGGGATGTAATAGCAGGAATAACAGTGACTAATAACTTGCTCTTTTCTGAAAGAATAACTACTTGAGTGGATTCCAGAGAAAATATGAGGAAAAGGGTTTCAAACAAACAAAAGACTGTTTTTCCCCACACTATGGTGCTCAGTGTCACACCATGTTGTGAGGACAGGAGGTTTCTGGTAAACTGATTTCAGGAAAGACTTTGCATGGAGAGTAAGTCTGTTGGTGCCTCCTAAACACAGGATTTGTGTTTCTGGAAGTGCAAAACGCTGTGTGGAGGAGGTGGGAGGATACTCCCCGTGCAGGATGCCTCTCTAATTCTGTTCTTCGCCCCCCACCTTCTGTTGCTGGCAGAGGGAAAGCACTGTGCTGGTTGACCTCCAGCCCACGCTGATGTAGAGGCTGCCAGGCCAAGGGCATTTGTACTGGAGAGTGAGGAACACCCTGGATATGAGGGGATCCTTCAGCTCAACCCACCTATACAGGACAAGAGATGTGATCTGAGTCACCATGAACACGATTCCTCCAGGCTTTGTGCTGGTGTGGGCTCCCATTGTCTACACAAGTTTGGAAAAAATCTGGGTTTCAGAACAAAGCTGTTGTGGGGTTTTAATGATACCACTGTTTTTCCCCTCTTGCATCAAATAATAGGGTGCATAAAAGATTAATTCCTCTGGATGTGTCCTAATTTAAAACCATCTCTCATGTAACAGCTCTTTAGAAATCATAAACCCTCCACAGAGTGAAATTGTTTAAGTCATGTTACCTCTTTCAGATGCAGGGATAGGAACAGCTTGATAAGGACCAGCAAATAAATAAGCATGTAGGACTCTACATCCAAGAAATCCCATTTGTATCACAGACTCTCAGTGTAAACATGGATAAAACCAACGAGAGAAAGAAAGTGCTCCTCACATAACAAGGTCTGGAGAGCATAAATCAGTTAAATGCAATGGATTCAGCAGTTATGGGGCCCACCCTGGTGTCACACACAGACAGAAAAGGGTCTTATGCTTTTGGAAAAGTTAACTACACTATTTCCACCAAAAAAAAAAAAAAAAAAAAAAAAA
>VXAC01000152.1:990865-1036600 GCA_013399225.1 Rhipidura dahli
CACCACCAACCAAAAAAAAACCAGTTCTGCAGACACAGAGATTTCTTAACTATTTTCTGCGTGTTTATTTATAGCAATATTATGTCAGATGATGCTACCAATACAAAAAGATGAGTTTTGAGGATGCCTCGTGCCTCCCAGTACTACAAGCACCACGGAATTCAGATCAAGCCTTCTGAAGGAGCCAAGTACCACTGCACCTACTTGGGCCATCAGGAAATTCACACAGGATAGTCTGAGCACCAACACACACTTGGACATTAAGAAACCAGCTGCTTGGCTGCTTTACTGCACTGCAAAAAGAAAACTTCGTTTTCCCCTCTTGTTTAATGCTGGAGGGATTCAAGAGAACATAAAAGAACAGTAAACTTCCTGCCAAACATTACACCAGCAACATTAATGAACTGAGCAATGCAAAGTAAATAGACCATTCCTACAGAAATCTCCACCATGCTCCTAAACTAATATGTTAAATGGTGGCACTATTAGGCTCTGTCCAAGGACTTTATATAACCTACAGTCTTTAAAAGGGAGTAACTCCTGCTTCCAGTTTTGGAACACAAGAACTATGTCAGCATAATGTAAAAACAAGGAAATTTTTTATGCTAATGGCAACTGCAAATATTTTATATACATATATTTATATATGTAAAAAAAAAATATTATAGCAGATGTCAAATGTAGTTAGATTCAACTCTACTTATTAGTGCATGGCTTTTAGCCAAAAGCAATTCACATCTGCAGAAGTGTACTACCACATGTCTTAATAACAAAAATGTGTTTTTAAAAATGTATGTGATAAGTCACATATGGTAGAAGGAATCTGGACAGCTTTCAGCCCTTATGACAATGGAAGCTACAAACTTTATTTTGCATAGCTGAAGCACATTAAAATTCAAGTGAAATTCTTCTTGACATTTGAGAGCTACAAAAGCAGCAAGTAAAAGCTGGCCAAGCTTGAGCTGTACTAAGTGTGGCTCTGACACTTATATAAATGCAATCCATGGCTACTACTGCTATCTTAAAGACTCTGTTCCTTCTTTTGCCCTGAGAGCTGTAGCATACAATCATAATTGTAGGCAGGTACCTTAAATAGTTACATGTCACTGAACAAAACTAGGCAGATTTTTCAGCTGTTTTGTTATGCAGAGTGTAATTAATATGTAAAATGGATCCCCTAGGGTTCTAATTGATGCTGCCACCATGAACATAGTCAAAGAGAAGTTAAACAACCAGTTGGGGGAAACATGACAGGGTGAAATACACACATGTAGGTGGAAAGAGCGAGACTGTCCATCTGGCCTTCTTCCATCTCAAAATGTCACTTACTCTAGTCCTGTAAAAAATTACTTAACCTAAATCACCCTTTCCCCCCAACTCCCAAATCTTACTGGTGGATTAATTTGGCATCAGTGTCACATACATGCTGTTTAATAACTACAGTGCTCAGTGTCTCTGTTAGAAGTGAAAAGACACAATTCCATTGAGTCATTCTTAAGAATTTGACTCAAAATACATAAAAAAGTGGATGAATGATAAATGACTATTTTGGAGCTGTTCCCCAGGAATTTCATCACCTTTCAACTCCTGGATCCTGTATAACGTGAGGTGAAAACACAGCTCATTTCACTCTTTATTAAACAACCACCAGCTAACAATGACTTTAATTCAGCTTGCTCTGAATTTGAACTAGCCCTATAGGCAAGAAAGGTCCCTTGTCTTATTACAAGTTTCACATGCTATCAGGTCCCTGCTGGATCCTATTTCTAATTTTTATCAGACTGAATGAAACACAAAGA
This sequence comes from Rhipidura dahli, assembly GCA_013399225.1. Classification (NCBI taxonomy): domain Eukaryota; kingdom Metazoa; phylum Chordata; class Aves; order Passeriformes; family Rhipiduridae; genus Rhipidura; species Rhipidura dahli. The sequence goes on from VXAC01000152.1 coordinate 992,665, forward strand.
GAGAGTGATTTATGGTCATCTGACATATCGCCTAATCACTCCAAGGAGTGTTCATACACATTCTGTGTTCAGTTTATAAGGTGTAAATGACTGTACATGATGGAAGCCAAGTGAGAAATAGAACCGTACTCTTCTGTTATGTGTTATGCTAGAACACAGTGATCAGGGAGTCCTGTCAGTGCATGTTCTTACAAACACAAACCCATTCCAGTCTAAAAGTCAGCATGATCAGCAAACTAGTATAAAAATAAGAACATTTCCTCTGTCTCTAACAGGAATATACAGTTACTGGGACATAGTTAAACTGCTATGATCACCTACTGAAGTTAAAATATGTGTTTTTATTGGTAGATAAGAGCCCATTAGGATTGGAGTGTTCATTATTTAAACAGAATAACTGATGCTGCTAGCTTTAACTGAAAATGCTTTTTCTCAAAGAGCCAGGACATCTATACAGCAGCTTTCTTAATTCAATGATATACGGTTGAGTGTTGACGCTAGTGCCCTAAGATTTAAGAACTTATCATAAAATGCCCTTGAAATTGCTCCCTGGTAGCTTGCTCATCCTTCACAAAGCTCTGCTGCAAAGAGCAGAAACATGCACGTGTGTATGGTGTGAGAGGAGGGAGAAAGAGCTCTTAATCAACAGGATGGCAAAGCCTTGATACATAGGTGCAAAATATTCCAATGTGTCTAGAAACTATTTGGCACACTCCTAGTTATTTCCCCCCGTCAGACCTTCTCGAGAATTGCAATTAAAAATCATAATCTTTTTAGCATGTACAAACCTCCCCAAGGCAAGGAGCACTATGCATTGAGTATGATTGTGATTATTTGGCAGCTATTCATAGACAACACATTAATCTATGGAAAGTTGATGAAACTTGAGGAGTGCAGTCATTAGGGATACACGAGAAATCGAAAGCTTTCCTCAATGATACTGACCTTTTTATTGCTATGATTAGGGGCAACATGAACTCTATTATCTCCTTCATCACCCTTCTTACTGTCTTTTTAGTCATAGTATACAACTATGTCGTTAAACTTGCATTTTCAAAGGGATATAAAAATAACTTACTTTACAGGAATGTTTCTCAATTTTGTCTTTTCGGCAGCCTGTAAACACAAGAGGGGTGGGGGAAACAAATCATTAAGCAAGAGCTACACCAAAGCAAGCAAACATCAGCTCATGGGAGCTCTTGACCAGCAACATCCCAGAGCTGGGGCAAGGGCTGTAGGACCATTCAGAGAGATAGTGCTGGGTCTGAAATTTGTGATATCAGTGGGGTTTGTTTATTTTAATGGCCACGAGTGTTTAGGAACCACTCATTCAGGGCTGTTACTTCATTTCCCACTCTGAGGTCTGGCCCCTTTGTCACAAGCTATCTGTCCCTATCTGGAGCAAGAACAACAACAGGAAAAAATAGAGGGAAGAATGGACTCAATTTCCAAAACTGTTTTTATTCACCACCAACAGAAAAGGGCAAGAGATGACCAAATGTTCAGATCAATTTCCTCTTGTGAAACCTTTGAGAAAACACACTCCAAATCATCTAAATGAGTAAATCTTTGGGCCTCTCGGCCTGCACCACCTCAGACATGGAGCCTGGTTCCAGTTTATTGCTGAACCCATTGATCTGTGTACAGTCCATTTATCATTCATGAAAAGAGCCAGTGATCTTCACAGTATATTAGAAGAAACAACTCAGATCATCTGTCAACGGCCCTCTTATTTCTGTTTCCCTCTCCACGGGGATTTCATCTCCTTCGATTCTTCTTGAATTAAAATGTTGCTAAGCAACACAGCTGGGGGCACCGATGGCAGAGCTGCTCCAGTCTATCACACTGGTTAAGCTGCTCGAGATGTTAGTGGAGACTTTTCCATTTAAAGCTTCTCTGGCATAATTATGTAATCTGAACCGACCTTGCGTCCCACTCTGGTTTTGTTCAGAACAGGTAAATAACTTTTTAAAGGAAGAGGGCTGGAAATATCACTGGCAGAAAAAGCTAGTGTTGTATCACTTCAGAGAATTCCTCCTGGTGTTTGCAGAACAAGGCTGTAATAGATTTAAATGTGGAAAGCGGTCAGATGGTTGGTGAGATTACAAGCACAGAGAGCGGTGAAAGGCAGAATTAAGACAACTGATCCATAAACCCATTATAGAAAGGAAAGTTTTAGTGCCTAATTACCTCCAGAGGTATTTTTACAAAGCCTGCCAACATTTAAGCGAAGGGTTTTCGTGAGGAACTTTAACCTCTGCTATACTTAGGGATGGAAATAAAATAGTTCCTATACAGGAAGTGCTGATATTAGTGGTTCAGAAAAATGCTCATATAAGCCCTTGGCAAATTAAATCCTTTATGAAAACTGATGAACGTTTGAAACCTCTGGGTTCTGCACAACTGGGTTCCAAATTTTGCCAGAATGAATTTTCCCTTGGGCTCTATGATGGGGCTAGTTTTTCAAAATACCTGCTGTTTTGGCACTTTTGCCTCCCATCATAGCAATATCTGTGTTTAAATCCATGGAAATCCCTAATAAAGAGTTTAAAATTTGGGAGAAAGAATGAGATTTGTGAGAGCTTGGATGAGGCAACAGCAATCCTCTGGGCTGGCTCCCAGTGTGCAAAGAAAAATGTGTCTGTTTCATTTGGATTGTATTTTCCATCTAAAGAATAAATCAACAAATTCATGGTAGGAAACAATTATATTAATTGTACAGTAGGGGTGCTAAATAAAACACTTAAAACTCAGGAAATGCTCAATTTCAGATTGCACAAGTAATTGTGACAAACCCAAGCCTAATTATGCTTTCTCAAACAAGCCTATGATGAAATGGTGTCCCTGCCTCAACTGTGAGATAATGTGATTGTGTCTCTTTCCGGCAATTCTCTCCCAAATCCCCCTTTTTCAGTGGCCATATGCAAATGCAGAGTCAGAAGCATGCTATTAAGAAACTTTCTAAATAATAAACTACATGTAACAACACACAAATGCTTCATTTAAAATGAACTGAAACACCATCAAAAGTGACATTTCAGCTTCCCAAGCTTCCCACTAAATGCCAAATTTCAGTCCCATCTTGCAGGAAAATAAAAGTATTTTTCATGCTCATAAACATTCCTCCACAATGTCAGAAATTTTTTTGACTGCAGAGTGCTATTTTCCTTGACTCTTCTTTATACCGAATAGCTGGGTTATAACAACTCTGAGTTCAAGCATGTGAAGCTTGCATCTAAATCAAGGCTTTTTCCTGAATTATGTAAAAATCACTACCACAAAACCAGATATCAAAATACAGATAAAGAAGAGGAAACAGCAGAGTGGAGAGTGTTTCGGATCACAAATAAGTAATGATAATGCAGCTGATTTAATACAAAGTACAGCAGAATATATTCTGGAGAGCACGTGCGTGACGGTGTGAGCTAAACTGTTTACATGAAAGATTAAAGAAGATGAAGATATTTCAGAAAGTGAGAACTGGCAATGTCAAAGTCACAGAATATTAAAGAGCAGGGTCTCTAAACTGCATATTTTATTTCTGACCACTTAGCTACATTGATTGCAACTGTTTACCCTGAAAGAAATGCAGCAGCTTCAGGAAGAAAGAATTATAGGTATATTTTGTTTCCTTGGACCGTGAATGTTCTAGCACATATCTTTCCCTAGAATTTTACATGGAAAATTTCCAATTTTTTTTTTCCTTTGTTACCAGAAAAAGGCACTTTCCTAACTCTTAAGGAAATGCACATTCTGGAAGAACAGCATCCTTCACACATGTGCTTGCTTATCTAAAACTGAAAAAGCATTTCTAGTGCTCAGGTTAATCTATATGCCAGCCCAGTTTAATGTTGGATCATTAGACAACTGGTCATTTCCTATTACAAAGGATTCACTTCAAGTGGGATCAGGGTGATGTTAAACACAGCACACATGTCAGGGATTCTGTCTGAGAAAGAAATGCAGGATCTGTCCTCATGCTTTTATTTGTCTTGTAGGTATTGCTCATTCATTTTTCAAAGCATATTTGTTGCGATATCATGAGCATGCCCAGTGGCAGAAGATAAAGGAAGGCAAAATCAAAGTGACATTGAGTAACTCTACACATTAAGCTTTGATGCAGAAACATATTGTTTGGAAATATTTGGTGTGCAGCAGGTCTGTCAATTAGAGCTAATTATTTTTCTCTGATCAGGAAGAATGCAATCTTGTTTTAGGCAGGTTTCTTTGAAATGTACGTCTTTTATATAACTTCATTATAGGAAAATACTTCTTCCAAATCACTTCTTTTCTCAGCTGCTTAGCTATTGACTCAAATTGTCTGTGTTGAGTAGTTCTCTCTGCTTTGATAATTAACTTTTGATCATTACTGAATTTAGCAGCTCTAGTCAGATGTGTTCATAGCCATCCTCCTCAACTATTTCAGTGTTCATCGCCTTTAATCTTTGAACAAAATGATCTCATTGAGCCTCCATCAGCCTCGCTACTCAGTTAATAATTCCTGTTTCTCATCTTCATGACCGAGTTTGATTTGTTTTAGACTTAATGCAAGCTTCTGATTATTAATTTAAGATATTTCAAAGACAAACATGTTTTAAGAGTTATTTTTTGAATCTTATATTCCTAGGCCTTTACAAGTAAGAAACTGGTTTTAACTTCACAATGATTCCTAAACTTCATGTATTAAAAGTATTACCTAGAAACAGAACAGGTGGGAGGTCCCTGAACCACCTTATATGTGCCCTGAGTGACAGATGCTGCTGCCAAAGATTGAAATGAAATTGGACTGGTATAATGTGATATTCAATGGGTGTTAGGAGAATTACATCATGGGACCTTTGCTAATTTTGAGCTTGAAAACATGCATTAAAATAATTTAGGATGATTAGAAAATGTAAGTCAGAATGAACCAGACAATCATTCTACTTTAATTTGTAATTTTCTTCTGACTTTTTTTTATCAGTTATGGCCTCTCCATAATTGTGCTTTTGCTCCCTGAGACCTTATTTCAAGAGCTGACTGCAGTGTTGAATAAGAGGGAAGATGAGGAATATGTGAAAAGCAGTAAGACACAGAGGCTCAGCCCTCAGAGAATTTTTTCCTAGAGATGTTTTACCATGATTCTTGTAGCTGTGAATGACTCCTACCTCTACACCTGATTTTGGTGCTAGTTGTTCTACCATTATCTGAACAGGCACCTGCACTGTGCTGTACTTGTTCTGCAGAGTGGATTTACCCACAAACTTTGTTAAAAGGTACTTAATTATTACACAAAAGATTAAACACAGGAATAAGCACAAACTGCTTCTAGATTGTGCGCAAGGACTGCAAACTGTGAAAATGATGCTTTTCTTCATCACTATTGATTACGTGACTGGCTTTTGGATTGAATGAAGCAGAAAAAGTACTGCAGTCAGAACAACTTTCCTACATCACAAAGGAGAGGAGAATGAACTGACAAGAGGACAGCCCAAAAACAATCAAGTAAAATAGCTGGCATCTGCAAAAGGCAAATTATATTTCTGGTGAACTGTTACAGGGGAAGTGTCATCTATCCAAAGAAAAGATATATCTTCCACTGCGTAATTGAAAATCCAGGATTTTCATCGAGAAGTATTTGACTTTAAGAAAGTGAGATTAGACAAAAAAAAATTTCCAAGAATGTCCCCTCACCCTCTTGACTCAGAAGCACCGGTGAGCCAGCTGAGAAGGCAATTGCTGAGCCTCAAAGCATCTCTTAGGGTGAGACAGATGACATTTCATGCCATCAAATGTGTTGGCAGAAGAAGGCAGACCTTCATGCTCAAACTTTTCCCCTTTTTCCAGGAACTGCTGCAACTCTAACTCAGGTTTATCTCCCAGTTTCTAACCAGCTCTGTCTGCTTGGGTGAACAGCCAAGTGACTCTACACAAATAAGTTAACAACCCACCACACTCTTCTCCTGTGCTGTAGGTATAGAAGAGACTCCTTGGAGACTCAATTCATCAGTACAGTAAAAACAAAGATACTTTTCACATTAGTTAAGTTATATATATATAGTTTGTATCTCCTCCTAGATTATAATTTGCTTTGGAAGCTGTACCATGTTCTTATTTATATAGAATGCTTTCTCTGTGATCCTAAGTTATCAGCTGAGAACCACGATTTATTGACTGTGCTGTGCTCTGATTTATCCAATTATATAGTTGGTGCTACATAAGACTTCCTGTGGAGGAGGAGAACATGGTGTGCAGCAAAACAAACCATCCAGGACTGTGCTGGGAATCTGAAAGCCAAACCCCAAGGCCTGAATGATCAGTTTATGTATGTATAAATATGTGTGTAGTGTTCCTTATTTTTTTTCTTTTTTACTTCATTGGTTACATTCTCCTCTACCTGTCCCCTGATGTCAACAGAGGAGACTGTATTTCTTTCTTGCTAATTGCCTTTGACATGAAGTTGGCAACCTTGTATTTGAGATTCTGTGCGTGATGCTCCCAGTCAGTCTCACCTCGAGGACAAAAAGCCCAGTGTTACTGAATGTAGGACCAAAAACAATGGAGAAGATACTGTCCTCCTCATGTCACAGTTTTAAAAATGAGTATTTTTCCTTTAGGATTCAAATGTGTGGAATGGATTAGCCAAAAACCATTTTCTGAAATATCAAGTCACCAAGCATGTGGTTATCTGCAAATCAGAACGGTTCACTGAGCCCTCGCTGTGCATGAGCCACAGAGAGCTCCCATCATTGCTGTGAGCAATGCAGTAACCTTCATGGCTTCACAGGGAGTACTTGAAACACTGCAAATTTCATTTCAATTGTTGCAGTGGAGGTTGGGTAAAACAAGACAGAACAAAACAAGAGTTCAAGTGGCCAAATCTAAGCCAGTCTGTTTTTGGTTTAGGAGTCACCTTCATCTTTGATGAAAGTCAACTGCTTTTAATTGAGATAAAACATGATGCATTTGGGCTTCTACTAGCAGTTTTTTCCAAATCCTTGTTTTCCATTAGGCCAACAGACAAAATCAAACTGAGAAAGTGTGAGATTAAAAAATGTGGACAATTCCAATTCTTGAAGAACAATTCTATAATTTTTTTTAAAAAAAGACAGAAAAGAGCTACACACACTGAGTGCACACTGCACTCTGAGGAGTGCTTGGCTGTTTGTGTAGTCATATCTGAGCTGGTTTTAAATTAGCTGGTGTGGTTTCTGTGAACACTGTTGCTTTTGCCACACAGGTTTCAGTTTACTCAGTGTCTTTGGTGAACTTTACAATACAAACTGTTACAGCTGTCTGTCAGTGAGCAGCCATACTGCAAAGATAACTAACATGTTTGCTTATTTTAGGACTCCAGTACTAATGTACCTTGACAAAAGAGGCTTTAAACAGTGTCTTCCTTTCCCATAAAAAATGCTGTCGATGGGAAGTTGCTATTTGTACTAATGTGGAGTCCTCAATCAAACAAAGGAGAAATTGTAACATGTCATTACAAATTCCACTTATTCTGCTTTTGCAGCCCTATGAACCACTGTAACCTACACCAGGTGACGCTGCCTTGTCAGGGGAGTTGGACTCGGCCTCCTGAGAGCTCTTCCAACCCTAACAACTCTGTGATCCTGAAATTCTGTGATTGTCAAGTTAATTCTAAAATGCTAACCAGTGTCTCACGAAACCCAGTAGATTTGAGTGTTCTGACAGCACCAATCGACTGTGGCAGAGGACAGAGCTCTATCTAGAGCTAGGCCTGAATTTTCATAAGAATTGCTTTATTTGGAAAACAACTATGCATCCCTGTCAAGTTTGGAAAACTGTACTGAATGGTCTCTTTTTTAAGAAAAAAATTCCACACTGAAATTCTGGTTTGAAACATAATTTCCTAGCAAATAATTTGTTACAAACTGATTACAAATGACCAAGGCTTAGTGGGTGATAATCCTATTGTGAAAATATAAAAGATTTACCTGAAACTAAAACTTAGTATTTGCCATTGTCTTATTTACTGATGATTTTTTAAAATGTGTTTGCTTCAACCCTCCAGAAGAGTAATAAAAAATAAAAAAAAATCCATTCCTTGTTGAGTTTATTCCATTGCTGTACTTCATGATGTTAATCACGATTAAAAAAATGGAGGAGGCAGAAGAAACATAGCAAAGGTCAAGAATCCTTCATAAGAGAAACAAAAAGTCTTTCCTAAACTTCCTTCAAGGAATAAGCAGCATAAAGCTTGCTTCAAAGAATATCCTGTGACCTTACTGTCCAGCTGCAGACAGTCACCACAATCTGGGTATTCTTCAGTTTCCCAGTTCTAGCAGAACCATCTTTTGTATCCCTGAAACTTCCTATATGAAGAGTGCTGATATTTTGTGGTCTTATTGTTAAGGTCTCTCTCTCACTCTCTCTCTCTCTTTCTCTCTGTACAAGGTGTAGTTTTAGAGTGCAGTGCCCAATTGTTACTTTTGCAAAGTTCACTTGCTCTGCCCCAATGGACAGGCAGGCACCTCAAGACACAGATCCTTGCACTACTGCTCATTTGCACTTTATGCCCTTAGGTTTTCCTTTGTGATAAAGGCCTTTATCTCACTCCTTCGGGAATCCAGCCCATCCTTAGTCTTCTCCCTACTTTAAATAAATGAATAGTTCCCTAGACTTGAGAAGCAAAAGGGCAGAGTCACAGAGTACCAGCAGTGGCAGCAAATTGATGCTGCTGCTGTTCATGCTGCCCATTTGTTTCCTGTGCAGTACTAAAGACTTTGAGCATTTTAATTTACACTGAACACTACATCTATACTGAATGTTAAATGTATTACAAACAGGCAGCAGACACAACAGAGGTAAACACACACAAAATAACTCTTTGCTGACCTTGGTCTGGTTTAGTACATTGCTCAGATGACTTAGACAATTACTAAATTGCACAGTTCCAAAAATTATACTTAATAATAATGCCATGAAATTGGTAATTTTGCAAAGCAGGCACACTCTCCATGAGAACCCCCTACTCAAATAAAAATTGCACTGTCATACTGTGGTCCTGACCTGTCCCTGTGTGCAGGCAGATCTGTTCTGGGAAGATTCATCCTGCCAGCACAGAACAGAGCACCTACAACCCCAGCAAACCTTGCAGTGGCAGATGAATTCATCCTAAGAAAAATTAAGGTGTTTAGTTTTCATTACTGTTCTCTTTCTGGAAAACCTCCAAGGGAGATCAAATTTCACATCTCTCCTTATTCTGGCTGACAGAGGCTAATTACTGGATTTATCATGCCCTTTTCAGCACCTACTTTACGCTTTTACTGGCCACCTGTGAGTCCCTCCTTCAGCCTTTTGCAACCTTGCCTGTCTCAAACCCAGCACTATCCTCTATTTGTATAAATAACTCCCAGGAATTCAGATTTTGAAGTTCATAGATGGTTACTTAGTCTTTTACAGAAGAGCAACTCTACAGATGGCCAGTGTAAGAAAACCAGACACTTTCTTCACCAAAATGCTTCACGAGACATTCATGATAAAAATCACACTCTCCTTCTGAGGAGAAAAGGGAGATAAATGTGTCCTATGTGGTCAGATTAGTGACTGTTGAGCACTGAGATGGCCTGCAGGTATCACAGACTTCAGATTTATTTTACAGGACAGTCTGGCCAAGTCTGGCTTTTCTCTTAGCAACAACAATGCTGGGGTTGATCAATTCTCTCACCTGCTGCGGCCTCTGCTTTGTTGCCAAAACACTACAGGGCTTTTGCATAAGTAGCATACATAGAAAGAGGCTCTGGGGAAATATATTTTCCTCCATGCTTATAATAAAGACTCCTCCTTTATGAAAAAATTGTGTGTACAACCATGCACACACACACACAGAGTACATGGCCCATCCTGCAGACTGAAAACCTCATCTCCCTCCTCTCTCCCAACCCAAAAAGGTTGGCAGATCTCCAGCATCAGGATCTTATGGCTATACTGAGGAACAACCTCTATTTAACCAGTGACAGAGGCATCAGGGGTTCTAAAGCTTCTCCCTCACTTGAATGATGTCTTCCAGAGCTTGGCAGCTTCAGGCTGGTGGCAGGAGAAGTGAACTCAAGAGCAACCCCTGTTAAAGAGAGTTCTGGGGGTTATGGAGTGCCTCCTTATTTGTGGGGAAGAGAAGAGAAAGCTTCTTGGAGATGTGTCATGTAAAACTTCTTTTCAACTATGGCATTTCATTCCCACTCCGTTGGGACTGCCCGCCTGTCAGCATCTTTTCCTAGGTTGTTTTCTCTACTGCAGTGGAGGGATTTTGACACTGAGCTGCCAGTGTCAGCCCATGGAAACACTTGGAAAAGGTGAAGCAGTGGGAGGGATGGAATTCCTCCAGCTCCTGTGCTGGTCTGGGCAGCTGCTGCCCCAGAGCCCAGGTAAGAGCACAGCTGCAACCTGCAGGGGCAAAGTCCTTCTTGTTAACCTGTACTCCTGTGCACTCTACAGCAACCATTTCTCCTGAGAGCTGTGTTAATACTCTTCCTCACTGATGGATGACCTCCACAACAACAACATGTGGGAAAAAAATTACATGTGATTCTGTGAATTGGAACAAGTTAAAAGCTTTTGATAACACTGTGTATTTTAGTGGTGTGCCATGCTTTTTGCAGAAAGCTTGGCCCAGATCTCAGGGTGGCTACTGAAAGCTTCTGCTGGTAATAAACAAATTATATGAACCTATGTCATTACCATGTGAATTATAACCTTAGATATGTCAGTCATCAAATCTCTTAGTACCAAAGACTTGCCTAACAGATGCTGGAGTATTAATTTACACAGTTGATGATATATTGTTGTTTCAACCAGGGTTGTGCACAATAAAATAATTCAAATAACAATTAAAATGGACTGAGGTAGCAAAAAGGGACATAAATCCATGAAAGGATTTTTCATGGTTAGAGAGTGACAAGGTTGGAGAATGACTGTATTATCCTAATAGCTTCTGTTTTCATTAATGGCTTAATGAAAACATTTCCCTACAATTATAAAGCATGACTGCAGATCTTAAACACTGGAATGTGTGTTCTTTATCAAACACATGCTGCTGTGGCTACAACTGATGCTGCACCACTCTGGGATTTCAATGGAACCCAATGACAGATAAACTGTTTACATTAAAAGACTCTATCAAAGTTATTTTGCACCTAGTTTCATCCTAATCCATCTGATTTTTCTATAGCTTTGACAAGATGACCTCTCTCACTGTGTGTGCAGTATTGATGTCATTACTGAAGAGCTGTTCTTCAGCCTTTCTGCTGATAACAAAGTAAATGGAAATGTAGAGAAACCTTGGGGAGGTAAACAGCTTGTTCAGGATCTAGCTAAAAAATGGGAAAAAATACAACAGGAAAGGATATCTATTGTTACAAGAAAAGCAATCACTGTTGCACTTTAAAAAGTCTTTACATGATACCATGAAGGCATATTATGCCTTAAAGCTTCATAAACTTTAAAAAAACTAACTTGAATACAGGCATTGAAAGCTCAGCATGTATTATAAGAATTCAAAGCTCAGCCTATGGCTGATTACCTTTTTAGACTCAGCTAACAAGTCAAACATTTTGAATTCAATTACCTAATACTGACTTAGCAAAAAAGAATTATGTTTATGTAAAATACAAACAATAGAGTGGGGCCATAGGTTACATGCATGTCTTGTGTTTCTAGGGTTTTCAGAGAAGTGGCAACCACTAAGGGGAGAAGAAAAAAAATCAAATAGAAAAGAAAAACATCTTACTGATTTGGTCTGCCAAAACCACTATATACATGAAATACTGAAAATGAAGCAGGTTTGTAACTAGTATCAAAGTTTCTTTGGTTCAAAAACACACAGAACACGAGCAATGTGCTTTAAATTAAGTACACATATAAAAAGTTAACAGGACTATACCTTAGTAAGAAGAACAAAGAGGAGCTGGTTAAAGAAAATAGGGTACACTACAGCTACCTAAAGTACTGTACCCAGGCACAACTCATTTGGATGCCTTTGAGCTCTAAGCTAATTTGAATTATACAGAGGTGTTTCAGAGAACAAAAATACCAACCTGTGTTTTATCCAAGCTCTTTCAGCTGAACTGAGCTACTAATTAAAAATCTTCACTACTCTTCCTAATTTCTGATGTACTTTTTTAACAGAGTAACAAAGCCATCTAAAAAGCTGTGTCCTTCCTCAGAGAAGAGTGGTAACATCAGCATCTCTGAAATGCCTTGTTATCTCCTGATTTTACTAACAGCATGTCTGTCATCTGCCTTGACTGTACCTCCTGTAGACAGTCTGAACATCCTGTGCCACATTGAATGCAATACTGGTGCCAATGTTCCTCTGAGGGGCAACACCACCAGAGTTCGCAATCCAGGCAATGATTACATGTAACAGTACCTCTCAAATATTACATTAAACAGATGTGTACCTGATATTACAAATTTGTGACATAAAAATCTATTGGGTTGGTCAGTGTGCATATTAAAAACCATTCAAGTAGGTGAAATTGTGGATAACTTAAAACTTTAAAGACAGCAATTTTATTAAAACTGTCAATACAATTTTCTTTGTAAAAACGTTTGACACTGATTATGCTGCTTATATTGAAAGAGAAACACAAGGTCTATATCTTCAGATCTTTTATTGAACTGTGAGTGCAGCATCAATAACTGCTTCTCAGCTGTAAATGAAAATTGATTCCAGATCTAACCCATCGTTTTCTGTGTGTCTTTAATCCCAAATCACCCACAATGAGACATAAGAATCAGCATTTTGTCTATGGGACAAAGCATGTGTCACAAGGGCAGCTCCACATTGTCAGCACTGGAGGCACTGTGGTTGTGTTTACAGGTGTCACACACAGGAAGGTAAATGCGGCCTCTCCTTGCAAGGGACAAAAGGTGGGAGCAGGAGTTTGCAGCTGGGGTGGAGTAAGTTGCCTCATGCTCTATTGCAATGACCAACACGGTCCAGAGCTTTACAGATCAGAGATCTGAAAGGACCTGCAATGAATATCTCACTGGACCTCCTGCAGGTCACAGCCTGGAGAAATTCACTCAAGAATTCCTGCATCAAGCCCAAAGCTGCCAGAAGGCTAAAAGGAAAAGAAACCCACAAAGTTTCCATGCAATTTGCAGCAGTTAGGAACTAGTAGGTTGAATCTGCAGTAGTTGAATTTGCAGTCAGCTCTCACTTCCTCTTAAGCCCTCTGGGGTGAAGTTAAAGTGTGCAGCCTCCTTCATCTTTTCTTGGTGATGTGTTGCTAGGCCATCATCATGTGTGCCTTAACCAAAATAGACATAACACTTCCATTAAGGAGGATTCCCCAAATCATGTCTGTAACTTTCAGGAGCAAGTTCCAGTTACTCAAATTTGTGTTTGAAAAGGGAATGCCAAAACTGGGCAGCACACTCAATAACAGCCCTGCTGATGCTATCTTTAGAATAAATGCCTTTCACTGACTTCAACCTTGTAGTTCCTATCCTACCCAGAAATGAAGCTCAACTAACTTCTCAGTTACATGACTGACTGGAGCTACTGTGTGTTGTGCTCCTCCTCAGTAGTGGGGAGAAAAGGAAGGAGATCTGTAACACCTGAAACAGGATGAGGCCACAGACCCCTGAGTAAAGGCAATCCAGTTCATAAATAAGGGTGCTTGTTCATAGGAGTGAGGGAGGAAACAGAAGAGCTTTGTTTCTGGCAGCCAAGTTTCTAACAATCTTCCACCATGACAAATGGACTACTGGTAGTCTCAGAAGATGGGCTGATAGATCAAACTCTCTCCATATACTACAGACTTTCACTAAAAGTTGATATCTGAGTGCCTTTATGGATCAGTGTCACTACTGACCTGCCATGTAAAAATTAAAGGGTTCCTAGCAAGTCCCAAAGGACAAATCCTAGGGCTCCCTACTGACCACTGACCTCAACAAATTTCAATTTCCTTGAAATTAGAGTAGAAATAAAGGAAACAAACTTGGTTTTTACATTATGTGTTGGGGTTTTTTGAATACAAAAGAGTAAATGCCAGCTCATGCTTCACATTGGCTGCAGGCTTATAGAAGAAAAAATCATAAAGACTGTAATGACAATGATTCCCTTTCCTTACAGAAACGCTGCATAAACTGCTAGAATGGTTTTGAGCTGAGAGTTTTAATCTCTTCTCTTCCTGCCAGAATGAGCACATCTGTACACCTGAATAACAAGGGTCATTTGACAGCAAAATATTTATGCTAAAAAAGCCCTTGAAGTTACTTTGTTGATGTTTATGTGTCTGACCAGTGGGCCAGATCAACCTTTCTTCCAGTTTCCAATCCCTTCTCCTTAAAGAGATGTGGCAGAGGCTGCTGAAGTGTAAGGAGGGAGAGATGCAGCAGAGTCATGCTGCTCCGCATTGCAAGGCCTGACCCTGCCAAAAATATAAAGGCAGACACTTACAGTCATTCATTCAGGAAACCTAAAAAGCTGTGAGCTGTACAATTTTGTCTGTACCCTATTTGTAATACAAATATAAGAGATGCAACCATACATATATGGGGTACACAGGAAAGCTGAAGGCTCCCTTGAAGTGCAGGGCATTTAGAGAAATGTTCTCAGAGTGCTTGTGTCCAGTTACTTTGTTTGGAATCCCTAAGGATACAGGTCAGTTTATAAATGACACCAAATTGGGCCATCAGTGGTGGGCTTGGTAGTGCTCAGTTAAGAGCTGGACTTGATGATCTTAAGAGATGTTTTCTAACAGAAATGATTGTATGAAAAAAAGTTCAGAAATTTTACAAGTAGTACAGAATTTTGAGAAACTACATGAATGGTCCCTGTGGTGCTCTCTTGTTTGTCTGCAGCCTGTGCTGTGAATGGTAATTCTGGGAAGACTTTGGTGCAGTCTGAGGCTTCTTGCAGCTTGGGCAGGCACATCCCCACCACAGAAGGCTGCAGCCCTGTCCTGGGAGCAGTGTGACACTGCTCACACACACGAGGCATGTCCCACACTGACAGCAGTGGGACAGAGCTGTCAGTACCCTCTGTGCTTCCCTGTATCCTTTCCTGCTTGGGATTGGCATCAGAGATGACATCTGCTCGAGTCAGTTAGGCCTTTTCATCTGATGTCAGCAAACACTGGTCCAGGCATTTGCTTCTTCATTCACCAGTGATGAGGGATTTCATCCTAGCAGTATAAACTGTGCAAACTTGGAATTCTGTAAATTCTACTTAAGCCACTAGAAAACTGTTACTGTGGGAAAATAACAGTAACTGCTACCTGGCAACATATTTCCATTTCTGTATTTTAGGCATCTCAGGATCACAGTGTCATTTTACAGGACCATTTGGGCAAATTTCCAAAGATCAGGAAACCTGATGGTGTCACAAATCACCATGTTTGCACAACACTGCATTGCACAAGTACAGGATTTTGACCCTTTGGCTTCAGAAGAGAGTGTGAGTCTTCTCAGTGCTAAAAAATACTGACTTGTATGACTAAGGGGTCAACTTTCACCAGGAGGTAAATCTTTCCTGGCATGACCCAAAAGGATGGATTAGGTAGGCTGAAGGAGAACATTTAGGTGGTTTAAAAATAAATAAGAAAGAACTATTGGCCTATAACTAACATTTCCCAGACTGAACAGATATCTTATGCTGAATTATAGCATTACCTTCCTCTCTGTTGCAGACGTTTAAACATTTGAGACGTTTAAATATTTGATGCCATATATTGCATATATGAAGTAAAACGAAGGATGAATTTAACACAAAGTTTTGCGGTTTTTTTCTGATAAGAATGTTGAATATGAATTCCACCAGCTTTCTTTCCCAGCATTATCCATACATATTTATAAATGGGAAGGACAGAGAATGACATGAGCCAGTTTTCTGAAAATGATTCTTCATTAACATCCCAAGTACATGGAGAAACTTTCAGTATTGATTTAGAGCTACATGCTGAGGGCTTTCCCTTTCACAAATGGGAATCACTGGATTACTGTGGACTCCCAGCCCTCTACTCTCTGACTGGAACAAAAACTTACAGACCAAATTTTCTTGTGCAGGATTGTATAAATGGATTACAAAGTGCAAACCAACTCTGTAGCTGAGTTGGTGCTCTTGTGTGGTCATATTATACACACCTCCAAAAAGCTCATCAAGTCAGAAAATGGGTGCAAAGCAAGGGGAGGCTGTTCCACAGTTAGCTTGGCAGAATGGAGGACAGAGACTCAGAGAACGTTAGCTGTACCTGGGCGATGTTCTGTGTGGTCTCTAATTCAAAGGTTAGTATGTCATATTTTGGTTTAGTTTAATCCACTTCACAAAGTTAGCCAGTAAAACTGAAATGCATTGCTATTTGAGTAAGTTTCCTCCAAGGAGATGGAAGCAAACAAGGTTTAAGCCAATGGATTCTGCAGCACACCAAAATGCTTTTCATGCAAATATAGTAAGTCAAAACACAAAGAGATCCAACCTATGAAATAATTTTGTCAGATTAAATGGTCTATGCACTTATATTAGATGTATTTACCTGTTCATTGTCATCTTCATCACTGCTGAGTTTTAGATCATCCTCAAGCATTCTGAAAAAAAAAAAGAGAAACAATACAGAATTACATGTAATGAATTAACTTCATGTACAATGGGCTGAATCTACACCTCAGCAAAGTCAAAGGAAAAACTCTTTCAATTCAACAACAGCAAATTTAGACCTGAGGTAAGTAACCTGATGAATACTCCATGTATGTATGTATTAGTGCTTCTTCGTGAAGCTAGGCAAGAACAAATGACTTTGAGGCTCATCCATCATGAAGTTTGGCAGTCAGCTGCTCTTTCATGTCCTCTCTTATTTCCACATTGTCTCACAGAGATTAGTCCACATACACCTACATGTATTTCTGAATCAGAAGAGAAATTCAGCTCTGAGGCTATTAAAAACTGAGACAAAGTCATCCATGTTTCAGTCTCAATATGGGGCACCATCAATTTTCTTTCTGGCACCAATCCATACTTTATCAAACTCAGAATGCAAAGTGGAGAATAGCAAGAAGAGGAGGTGCTTGCTTGAGGTTTAATGGGACCTCAGAGTTGTTAGTATCCAAAGGCAGAACAAACATTTTCCAATTTGAGAATTTTTATTTACTTTTTTTTTTAATACAGGGAAACCTCACAGTTCTGAGCCCTGCACTGGGTTAAAGGGAAAGGATGCTCCTAAAAGATGTGGCTGGCCCTATGCCTCCTTCCCTTCCTTTGGCAAAAGACAGAGTTAAATTGCACATTATTATACTAACTCATACGACCTCTTTTTCTTTTCATCCAAGACTTGGGCATGGGAAAATTCATGGGGCAAGAAACCATGTTATTTTTTATGCTACAGGGACAGAAAGGTCTCTTCTTTGGGGGTCTGTCTAAATAGAGAGACAAGCAGTCACCAAATACACTCCTGTATATCTTCCCATATATTCACGCTTTTATCTGAGCTCATAATCACCTGGGCACACTTCTACCTCACACCCATCTTTTCACCTTGACAAACTGTCTTATCCCAGGATGACGTATGAATGAATCGGCACATCTCCCTCCCATCTGCTGTGACAGCCACTAAAATTGCAGATCTTCCTTTCTGCCAGCCCCAGCTCCTTTACCCACGGCAGGAGGCTTGCAAATTGCAATTATTGCTTCCTTTCTGCCTTGATGGAGACTGAAGTCTATGATTTTTTATTGTTAGCATTTAAATAACTCTAGCAATCAATGGATGTACTGTTAGGAAGGTGGTTTTTTTAGTTTGAAGACTACCAGTAAATCATGGAAGCCTCCTGATACATGGAATTTTAAAGAGGGGACAACAATCCCAAATGTGGAAATATCAGAATATTTGAAGCCCTGATGGTGGCCTTAAAAAGAGAAAGCAAAGGAGATCTTTAAACTGGTTTGTGAGTCATCTGTCTTTCAGTGACCTCTGTTGTCAGGCAACTCACCAGTTACAAGGTATCTGGACACATCACTACCAGTCATTAGCATCCTGATAAATGGTGAGGCCTCCCTGTAATATGTGAACCCATAAAAGTACGACCGCAGCACGGATTAAAAAAAAAAAAATCTTCTAAAAGTTAGGATTTGTGGTGGGTTGACCTTGGCTTGATGCCAGGTGCCCACCAAAGCTGCTCTCTCTCTCTTTTCTCTTCATCTGGACAGGAGAGAGAAAATGTAACAGAAGGCTCCTGGGTCGAGAAAATGATAGGGAGAGGTCACTCAGCAATTACTGTCATGGGCAAAACAGACTCAATTTGGGGAAATTAATTAGAAGTATTGCCAATGAAATCAGAGCAGGGCAATGAGAAATAAAACCAAATGATAAAACACCTTCCCCCCACCCTTCCCTTCTTGCTGGGCTGGACTTCACTGGCAGTTTTCTCTGCCTCCCCACTCACAGTGGTGCAGGGGGATGGGAATGGGGGATAAGGTTAAGGTCAGTCCATTATACACTGTCTCTGCAGGTTCTTCTTTCTCAGGGGGACAAGCTCTCCTGCCATGCTTCCCCTCTTCTTCCAGCACGGCGTCCCTCCTGCAGGAGCCAGCCCCTCACAATCTCCTCCAACTTGAGCCCTTCCCACAGGCTGCAGTCCTTGAGGAACCCTTCCAGAGTGGGTCCCTTCTGTGGGTACATCCTCCAGGCACAGGCTGCTCAAGTGTGGGTCCCCCACGGGGTCACAGGTCCTGGCACCAAACCTGCTCCAGCGTGGGCTCCTATCTCTACAGGGACACAGGTCCTGCCAGGGCAGGCTTCCCACGGGCTCACAGCCTCCTCTGGGCATCCCCCTGATCTGGCTGGGCTCCTCCCTGGGCTGCAGCTGCACCTCTGCATGGACCCCCATGGGCAGCACCAGGGGCTGCAGGGGAATCACCTCCTGCCCCTCCTGCACCTGGGTGTCTGCAGGGCTATTCCTCTCACATCCTCTCTCTCCTCTCTTCCAGCTGCTGTTGCACAGCAGTTTTTTCCCTTTTTAAAACCTGTCATGCCAGAGGCACTGCCACTGTCACTGCTGGGCTCAGCCTTGGCTGGTGGCAGCCCATCCGGGAGGTTGGCATTGGCTGTGCTGGAAATGGGGGAAGCTCCCAGCAGCTTCCCACCCCTGCAGCCCTCCTGCTACCAAAACCTTGCCATTCAAACCCAATACTCAATTTTTCAGGAATTATTAATCTTTAGAGGCCTGGACTCTGGTGATGAACAGGAACTTTTAATGCTGTTTATCTAGCAGACACATTCATTTGTTTCCCCAGAGCCATTACTTGCTGTGCCATTCTCAATGTATCACTGTGCCTTGATCTATCCACAGTCCCTGATTGTTATCTGCAAGTCTCATTACACCAGAAGGACAATACCCCCAGGAAACCGAGACCATTTTCATACAGGACTATATAATTCTGACTCTTAACTCTAATTCAATCCTATACTCCTACTTTTAAACCTACATTTCACTTTAATGTGTAAATTATCCACTGCTTTAAAGAATCACTGCTAGATAATGCATTCTATTGTTATTTTTTAATGCAGATTTAAGTGGACATAATGCAAAGATCTTTTCATGAATGAAACCCAAAGGGTGGTATGTTTTTTATCTTTCAGCTATTGGGTGGTTTTTTTTTTTTTTTTCATTTCTTACATGTTAAATTCCTTTTTGACAAACCCTGGTAGAAATAAATGAAAAAGGACAAAAGAAATTCCACATTGGATAAATGGAAAGAACAAAGAAGAAAACATAAAAAAGATAAATGGATACACTTACTAAACTAACCCTACAGCCATCTGAAATGGCTGATTAATAACTTTCCTCATACACCCTATACTGCAGATACTTTCTAACAAGTACAGCAAGCACAAGACATGTTTATTGAATATTGAAAAATATAAAATTGATATAAAACATGATTAGTAGAAAGGACAACTGTTAGAGTTGGTTTCAGAGAAACTAAATTTGCAGGATTTATGAATTCCCTTCCTGAGACTAATAGATGTTTAGATGACTAGAGAGAGGAAAAAAATTGGATTTTGGCATTTTTTTAGCAGTTCCAAGCTTATCACTTGGAGTATGTAATTCTTCTTAACCCATTCTGCTAAATGAAGAATATGTCATCCCATTCAGTTCCAAAACTCAAAGCTTAAACAACTAAACCAACCAGCTTCTAAAATGCATCATGCTCTTCTGGCAGATGGAATAATTAAAGAGAAACTGAGTACAGTATCAACCAGAAATATATGGTAGCCAGAGAAGCAAGGAAATAAATTAAGAATACACAGTATGTGCAAATGTAGAATCATGAACATTTCAAATAACCTGCTCCCAGAGAATACTGGTTAGAGAAAGTAGCCTTTTACAGAACACAGAGGACTAGATGGTGTTCCACAATTTTAAAATGTGCTTAATATTCTGAAGACATGGGTCACAGTAGCTTGTACTGTTTAATGTTTCTATTAACTCTCATTTATAAGCAAGTACCATCTGATTGCACTCAAAGCCCAATAAGGACTTTTTAGATTGCCAGCAACCTTAATTCAAGGTGACTATTTCACTACCATATCTAGAAAGGTATTTCAGCTTCAAAGCTCTGAGACAGAAGAGCTCTGTATCTACAGCTCTCCAAAACCCTGTCTGGATGGTGTGATCATGAAATTAGGCACCCTTGAGTTAGAGGTCCCTGGAAATATCTATATGACCTATTCTGCTCTATGTAATTGCTCATCTCAGAAGCACCCAGACTGGAGATTACAGAGTGTATTTGCTATTAAGATCAGGACAGCTATTAATAAAGGCCAATTTGGAGGCTATGTTAAAATTACAATGAATACTGTCAATGAGGGCACATCAAAGAGAAAACTGCCTGTATCAGAAAGCTATCTCCAGGGGTGTTATGAATTCATTTTATTTCCTATTCTTTTCTGACCCAGCTGACATTATTATTGAATATACATGTACTTGTTTGTCTTTTCATCCATAGCTAATGCAAAACACCACTTTAGGGAAAGAATAGGATTAAGAAGGATTTTTTATTTCATTATTAGAGCAATGGCATTTACTCTAACGGTAGAAGTTGTGTCAGCACATTTATTATAATCTACAATTTTCAGAGGTTTATAATTTGGAATGTGAAATTACTGCAAAGCAGAAATGTTGGGACAAAGCAACACATTATCTGTGGTGTAAGTAGGGGCAATCTCATTGACTGACTACAATACCCACTTCCTCCAGGGATGAATTTGCTCCCAAAGCAGATTGTTCCTACATTGCAAATTTAGCCAGACAAATGGCTGAACAAGGGCTTTATTAGGATGAGTTCTCTAGAAGTTGCACTAGAAATAGTAAGAACATGATCACTGAAATGGGACTTGTAGCCTATCCTGACTTTTGAGTTCAGCGGATGTTTTGTGCACGCCAGACCTGCTGGTTTGGGATCCTGTCAACGAGCAAGTGAAGATTTGATTAGGACACGTGAGATAATGCACTCTCTGAAAAAGCACTACCACAGTATCACTCCATTTCAGTTATTTTTATAGAAGACACTGAACTTTATAAAGGAGGATTTTCATGGCATCCTTTTATTTATTTTTTTTTTGGATTAATGTATAAGGTATTTAAATGCTTTTAACAAATGAATAAAGTGCTGATTGCTGGTAGACTTCTGGGAATGCTATGCATTTGTTCCTGCTCTGGTTGTGGAGGGGTGGGATGGGAGTCTGCTGTGCTTATAGTCACATGTTTGGTGATGCAGCTTCCTCAAGGAGGAGGTGGTTAAAAGGCAGCATGGATAGGACAAGGTTCTGCATGTCTAATTTGCTCTGGGATCAGTTCACCACTGCACTGGGGCTCACTCCAATGTGAAAAAAGCCTTGTGGGAACAAAAAGGATGGAGGAAAGTGATGAGGGTGTTGCAAGCAGACAGCCAGGGGAATACTGGGCAATTCCCTGATCCTGAGCTGCCCAGAAAATTAACTCACTCATGTCACACCACATCTGTACCAAATGCATATCCCACCTGAGTCACACCACAACAAACACAAGCGTTGCTTCTGCAGGAAGGAGGACAGGCAGTGGTGTTAACCAGACATACAGACATGCCATGCTTTTCTTGCCAGGTTTGTCTCTGGTATAATGGGAATACATTTGTGAGATTTCCGTGCTACTAGTTATTCCATTTGATATTAAAGAGAGAACTTGGACTGTTATAGCAAGTTTCAAACTTGTAAAACTTAATAAGACTTAATCCAGAACAGGCAGGAATCTAATAAATGTCTTTGAGGTTAAAAAAGTAGTATATTGCGGCCTGAGCTGTGAAGCCCTTGTCTCTCCTGTTAGCAGCAACATTCCTGCAAGGGGAACACGGTCCATGCAAACAGTGACTAGCACTGAGATGCAGCCTTCTCTACACCTGCACTGGCATGGAAATAAGACCATCAGTTCAACACAGTCTCTGCTGGTTTACCCCATGGACTTCATACCCAACTTGTTTTTCATTTTCCTAGTGCATTTCTCTGTGGTATATAAGGCTTCTCCGAGAGTGGTAACTCAAAAGGTATCATGCAAATGACAAACTGTATAATGGAATTCAGATGTATTTCAAGAATGTGTTGCACACACTGGAGCACAATTTTATCATTTATCAAGGGGGAAGAAGGGGGCCTATGTGTGTGAAAACATCTAACAATAGATTTCCCCAGAGAAGTTCATAATACAGTGAACAAAAAACTGAGGAAATGAAAATAAACGGTAGAGTAATTCCAAAGGAAAAAAGAAGATCTTTTGTTTTAAAACATCCCATCAATAAATCTTGAAACCTTATATTCATTCTTTAGCTGAAATGTGCAAGTCATCCTTACATTATTTCCTCTGAGATACTGTAAGAACTATGGTAAAAGAAAATCTCAGAAGATTAAATGGAATTTACAAGCACCATTTACTTTAATAGTCAGGACCGTTTGTCCAGCAATTTTATACATACTTAAATAAAATTTATTAATTTTTCCCTTCTCCTCATCCACCATTTTCTTTCATTACATTTTTGTCAATGATGAAGTCAGTCTTGCAAACTGTTACTCACAGAAGTAACTTCTGCTCATTAAAGCAGTTTTGGTAGCCTGAACAGGGCTAATTTGCTGAAGGTACAGATCAGCTCCTCAGTGTATGGCCTGAAATCACCTCCCCTTAGAAAGGACCAAAGCCAAGTCCTGTGTCTTCACTGCTAACAGAGGTGCCTGTTCTCTTCCCTGCCACAGGAAAGGCACTCATCATCCTGCTGCCATGGTCAGCCTCCCTCTGGCCAGTGATGGAGAACGATGGCTCGCTGGGACACCCTCCACTGTGTGTTGTCACACGCAGCCTGCCTTAGTGTTCCTGGCACCATATCAGTAATTAGTGTAATTACAGCTGGTGAGAGAGAAGTAACCCCTGTGGTTTCCTATTAGGTACCTCACAATTAGAGAGTGCACTTCATTACTCATCTCTCCGTATCATCTCTTAATTTTAAAAGGATTAAGCAAAATTAATTCTTTCAGTAGAAGAATTTCTTTATCCAGCCATCCATTAATGTCTATGTATAAAAGGCTCTTCAAGGCAACTAAGATATTGAGTTGCTACTAAGTGCATTATAACTACTGCTCTGTTGACAGGCATTTTGTGTTTCATTAAAGCTGAGACCAGAACTTTTGGAGGAGGGAAAAACCTGCTGCCAAGTTTTATGGGAATCTGTATGTTTAGCACAAATAATACTCTGGTATATCCAATAACTTCACAGCCATACTGAGCTTCAATCCTGCTTGCAAACAATGCTTCCAACAGAATGGGATCAGAATGGGGTCAAAATATTTTAACAGTGCAATAGGAAGTGGCAAAAAAAATCACAGAAAGCAGTAGCCTTTTGTTTCAAGCTGGTGAATTGATATTTTTGCCTTAAATAACACTAATACCACTGGGTTTGCCTTCTGCCTTAGAAAAGTGCCATCTCCTTCACCTTGTGTTTCCCTCACTGCACAGTGACTCTTTAGAACAATGCACATCTCTGTTTGCTAAGTTCAGAATATGATGTATCACTGAAGCAAAAAGAGGGGGAAAAACAAGATCAAAGACAGACAAGAACAAAGAAATGTATGGGTCCAGGAAAAACAGAGGGAGGGACTAATAGTTTCCAGAAATGCCACTATAAAATATGCATTCTTAAAGTTTGTGAAGAATAAAAATGAGTACCCCACCTTTTTTAGTGTGTTCAATTCTGACAGTGTGCACAAAGCTTTTACTATGTTCCCTTTGATAAACTGCAATGGCTGGTATAATTTTGGGTTCTGCTATTTATCAAGAGCAATATATAGTCCAAGAGTCATTTCTGTGATACATACTCATTTCCAATACATTCCACATGAAAAACACCTGCTTAGTCCAGCCATATTTGATTAAAACTGTCTCCTAGCCAGAGCACCAGTATTTTCTCTGGTAAACAAGCCTTCAGCTGGCATATTTACACACAAGGGCTAGAGGAACTTAGCACACAGTTAAACAGTGATTGATAATTCTACCACCACTTGCAAAGGTGACTTTAGAAAATCATACCAGAAAATATAATAAAGAAATTTGTTCAACAAGGAATGAAATAACACAGGACTGGCTCATCTATCCAGTGTTCTACAGTGCATATGGAAGGACATTATTTTTATTCATTGATTATATTCTTTTATCTTTCATTTTATTCCTTTTTTTAATCTGGTAAAAAAAGTGAGTCTTTCAAGGAGCTGTTTGATGAGCTGTCAGTACCAACATGACGTTCACAAATCTTTCTCTGTGCACTCTTTTCCCCTTACACAGACCAATCTTGTATCTGAAGAGCAGAGTTCTTTCGTTTCTGCAGATTGGAAATGAGTTGTGTCTGGTAAATACGAAGCTTTGCTAACCTGTTCTAGAGTGGAAGCAGCTTTTTTTGTTCATGAAAACCTTTCTACTGATCTATTTTTGCATCTCCTTCTGCCATTTGAACTACTTGCCTCTAATTTCCACCCGCTGTCTGTAAAGTTCAGTGCCATGAAGAGAGACCACACTTCAGTGTTAGTGACAGGAATGACACTGAGTCCTGAAGGCCCTTTGCAGAGCAGCACTGAGATGAACTCTGCTCTTCTGGCATTAGCACTGGGTGGAGCTGGGCAGGGGGTGACGAGGAGGAGAAGAATTAAGGAGAAGAAACTCCTCCATGCCTCCTGTGGAGTAAGGCAACACAGCAGCTCACCAGGTGACTGTAGGAACAGCAACGAAGACTCCTTGACAGTGACCTCGGGCTGAGAGGTGTTTAAATCCCTGGAGCCAGTTAGTCCTTAAGAATGAATTGTTGGGGAGGAGTGGTCCTGGGACCCTGTAAGTGGGTCTGGCTTCTTCATTTCTGTGCAAATGAACAACACCTTAAGAAAACTGTAAAGTAATTCTTCACTTGTTCAAAAGGAAGACTCAAGATGTTTAATAAGGACTGGTAGAAGGAGGTCTTCCAGCTGCAGACACTGAAAAGGCCACACAATGCAGTTGTGACATGGCTTTCAGTGATTTATGGAAAATGGGACCTTTGGCTTCAGAAACACCCCTTGTGCATGTGGAGGTAAGTGACATCTTCCACATTAGATTTTTAAGAAGGCTGTAAGCTTAGTGGCTGACTTACAGCTTGTCAGGGGTGTGCATTACCAAAGCAGAATTCTGAGCAGGCATTCAAGTCCTCTGTACCAGGGGCTTGTGTGTGCATGGGAGGACTGGCCAGGCCTCTCAGGGCTGCAAAGGCTCTACAGCTCCACAGAAAAGTGCTGCTGGACCATGCCTGGCACCCAGGGTAGTTCAGGGATGATCATCAGCAAAAATCCTCACAGAAAGCAAAGATAAGGTGATCTTGGGGAAGGTGAGCTTCATTTTCACTGCCCTAATTTGTAAAACCAGATTTAAAGACACTTTTGTACCTGCAAAATCCTACATCAAGAATCCACAGCTATCCCACAGATCTGATACAGACTTTGCAAAGAGAAATGCATCTTCAGTAAGACTGTTCACTTCTATCCCTAAATGAACATTCTGTTGATCAGTCTAAAAATGTATAAACAGATTAATCCAAGCAGTACTAAAACTAATGTAAATAGAGGGGATAAAACCAAGCAAGACTAAAACTAATATAAATAGATCGGATAAATGGAAAAAATACTTAAATGATTTCTGAATCTGGATGATTTATAAGGCACTGCACATGCATGAGAGAAATCAAGCACTAAGCACAGTCCTGAAAACACTGACTCATGCAAATAATCCTTGCTCCTGCAAGCACTATTTTTCAGGCTCAGATCCAAACACAATGCCTGACACTGTTTGCTCTGATAATCACTCTAAGATAAACAGATACGAATAACTGCAAATACTTCCAAGCATTTCCTTTCACTTATAATGTAAAAAGAAAAATTAGGGGATAAAATGAAAATGTATGTTTCCACTTCCAGATTTCATACATCATTAATTCTGTAAAAATATATCCATCTTCATGCTGATAGTTCTCTTTGCTTGGCAAACTTGAAGAATGCAATATGCTAGATAACCTGATTGAAAATTTGATCCTATTGTTTAACAAAATGAGGATTGTTTCATAAGGGGCTCCACCATGTCTGTGCACATTTTCCCCTAAGTAACAGTGTAAGACTTGTATTTCCCCAGACAGCTGAACATTTACGTCGATGTACTTGGCTACAGATCCAATCTTGCTCTGGCTGTAATACAGGAGAATTTTTCTCAACATTTTGAATTATGGCACTGAAATAATTTAACAGTGCCATCTGTGCATGTTACACAAGTTTTCTGATACAGTTAGCTCTTACTGAAAGTTTGCTTACCCTATAAATTGTGCCACATGGTTAAACCATTCTTTGTCCTGAAAACTGAGGATATTTTTTTCAGTATCACTGCAAATGGTGTAACTAGAGAAGCCAGCGTTTCCCCACAGCCATGCACACCCTGTGTACACACACCCTCCAATCTTCATATTCCCTAGGAAGCCCAGGTTACTTCTGAGCTCTGCCAATTTGTGCTTGCAGAGCCCTCTGCAGTGCTGGAAGAATGAAGCTGTGAGGAACCAAGAAAGGAACATTCAGTGGTTGGTTTAAATGGGGAGATTAGGGGTACTCACAGACACAATTTATGTCCAATTACAGAATCACAGAACGGGTGGGGTGGGAAGGTACCTCTGGGGATCACCTAGTTCAACTCCCCTGCTAAAGCACGGTCACCCAGAGCAGGTTGCACAGGATCACATCCAGACAGGTTTGGAATATTTCCAATGAGGGAGATGCCACAACCTCTCTGGGCAGTCTGTTCCAATGTTCAGTCACACTCCCACTAAAGAAGTTTTTCTCCTATTCAGATGGAACTTTCTGTGTTTCAGTTTGTGCTCACTGTCCCTTGTCCTCTCTGCTTTAATATCTCTCCCAAATTCATCTTCAGATCACTCTGGTCTTCCTTTACCACAAAGCCTTTGAGGAACATTGGGGTTGATTCTCTGAGAGGTAAGGTAATATTATTTTCATACCGGATCAGTTTTGAGATGAAATACATGTTACCATTGGAAAAAACCTCAAAATATGGTCCTCAGTGCTAAAAACATTCTAAAAAAGGAAATTCCAGACTACCAATTTTTTGCCTTTCTTTTTGACCATTTATATCATGTCTGGCACTTGGTTTCTTTGTCCATGACTTCAGTACCTCAATGTTATTATCAGACAAATAAACCAGAAAATTAGTACATAAAACTGATAGATGGATACCCAGTGTTTTTCTTAAAAGGGCAAAACTTAGGGATGATGCAGACTAAACTTAATTTAATTGATGAAGTTGAGTGATATCATGACTTTTACAAAGACAAATAATAGAATAATAATATGTCAAAATTGTCAGACTGGATTGGGCCCACAGTACATCTAGTTCTACATCTTGTCAGAGGAGGTTGCTCAGTGAACAATTTGTTAATACTGAACTATTTTTCCTAATACAGCTGGAATGAGACACTGGTTCATCATGCTCATGAAGAACGTACGTCTCCCCAAATTCTTCATTACAATCTTTTTCAGAGTTTCTTTGAACCCTGACTCCACTGTTGGCAGGAACTCAAGTCCTAACTGTAGGCTATGTAAGAAACCTATTTGTTTTTCCTGGCCTTTCTATCCTAAAAATTTAAATTATGAGGAAAAAAAAAAAAAAAGGGAATTTCATAGGTTCTAAGTGAGTCTAGGTGCTTGCCTTCCATCAAATTTCAAAACTTCATTTTCTATCAGAATAGTTACAGGTACATAACACACCTTTTTTCCTAAGACTGTTCTTTTGTACTTTCTCATCTTACTCTACACATCTGCCATAGCAAGGCTAAGTCTTAGTGATGATTATCTTCAGAGGAACAAGTGAGTACATTCACCTCACACCTGAGCTGCAAAGCCCTCCCCGTGTTTGCTGAGTTTTGATGTTAGTTCCATTGAAAAAGGACGAGTCCCACCAAGAGGAAATTGCACAATACACTTGCACTTGGTGCATGAGCTGCTAATCTAAGGACTAATCCAGTTGATACATATGGTTAGGCAGTCGGGTAACTATCAGGGCACACCACCACCTTTCATCTCCTAAGGTAATGCAGAAGTTATATCTCAAATCCAATTTAAATTGGTGCTCCCTTGAGCTCAAAGATAATTTCTCTCTAATCCTCTTCTGGTTGTCTATAGGGTAACCTTCAAAATCTCAGAAATGACACTGTAAAAAAATGATCAAGCTGTAATTTTTTAGCACAAAACCTAGCTATTTTTCCTAGTAGCACTATGTTCCAGCTGCTTTCAGATTCAAGAATTTTTCAACTGCCTTGAACTCTGCATTTATTTTACTTTTCCAGATTTTTGCCAATGAAAATACCTCAGCACTGCTTGAAGAGAAAATAATCTTCTCAGTTTTATTGTGCCATATCTGAGATGATGAAGGTCATGCTAACTACAAGTCTGTTCCAATTGCTACGGGGCTGGGTGAAGTGGGCTTTTTATTTTATTTTTGGTTTTTCCCTAGCTCCTACCACAAAGTAATAGGGATTTTCCCCTTTCATTCATCTTGCCTTTTGTTGTTTTTAATCGACCACCCATCAGTGCCGAATTGCCTTGTAACTGTCTGCTGAGCTTTCATTTGACAGAGATAGCTGCTATTGTTAGCAGGAGCCTTCACTTCAGCCCATTTAACTTTCCTCAGTTTGACAGCTTCACAATAGCCACCTTCCATCTAAAGAAAACTGTGATTTAGTAGAAAGGGAATGTGGGACAACAGCCTGATCTGTCACTCAGTCTCCAGTGAGTTCTCTTGGCATAAAGTTCCCCCACAAAGCTGGAGGATGAAATACTACATGAAAATAAGACGGTCATGAGACATGTTCTGTTATGTATTCTGGCAAAATCTAAACAGCAATCACACTTAAAAATACAGCCCTCTCCTGTCATTAATACCCCACACTGGACAGCAAAATAAATATTTTGACTAATTCTAAATTTCCATTTTTTACTTACATTCCCGAGTAATACTTGACTTTTTCCCCCCCCTCTTTTATTTACCTAGTAATTGTTTGCAGATTGATTTACAACAGCTCTTAGTGGAAACAATATGTCACAAGTAAATTAAAGCTTTTATTGGACCAGTCGTTGGTCCTACTCCATGTAAGTCTACATGAAAAGATGTTGATGACTTAAGAGCCCAGATGCCCCCCCTTACTGATGATTAAAAAAGTCGAACTGTATCTGCCTTAGCACAGCCTCTGAATATTTCCCAGCTCAGCTCCATGTTCAGTTTGCCCTTCATATGCACTGTGGAAATACATCTGTAGCTGACTTTTAACTCTTGTGCATTTATGCCTAATGCCCTTTTGCATTTAAGCTTAAATCTGGTTTTATCATCTGGCATAAATGACAAGCTGTAGATGTCCCACCATTAGATTTCCAGGCACAATTTTTTTCCTAGCCAGTTAAATAACATAATTTTTTTGTCCAAAATCTTGGTTCCCACTTTGACAAAGGCTCTCTTGATAAAAAATGTGTCTAGAAAATTGAATTTGATTACCATAAAGCATAATTTATTTCAGTCTGTCTATATGCCTTTCTTTAACTCTCATTTAACTTAATCAGAAGAAGCATGAGAAAACAGAGTTGGCAGAGCTGCATGCTGCAAAAGGAACTCACTAAACTGACTTCTACATTCACCTGAGTTTAAGAATAATTTCCTGACATTTAAAATAAATAAGTTACTTTGGTAGTGGTGACAAATCACTGAGCAACACAGGAACTCTTGTTTTGCAGAAGCCATTCAAAACTGCATGAAGAAATAACCACAACTATATAGAAAGGTGTGTACAGAAATGGAGACAGCAAATCAGATAACCAATAAACTCCAGTAAAAAGACAGATAATAGTTACTAGAGGAGCATCTATTGCCCAGAGTTCACTTGTGAGAGAGCACCCACGAGGCTACAACTCGGAAGAACACCAGACTGCTCCACTGTTTCTAATTAAAGAGGACATCCTTCATTTTATAGCTCCTGTGGTCTAATTTGTAGAGAGCCATATCCCCTAAAGCTTTCTGTAAACCAAATTAAAACTCATTCCATCAAGGAGTTTTAGCAATATATGGTCTCTGATCACAATACATACTCATGGTCATGGAGCTGCTGCAGGCAGTCAGCTGCGGGGATGCTGTCTTTCTTTCTTTCTTATTTATTTTTTATTTTTTAAAGAAAACAGCAAATTTCTTCTAGGGAAAAAAAAAAAATTAAGGACCAGAGAATCTGGTTCTGTTTAAACAGTCATTCATGAGAAGGAACAGTACACACAGTCTCTCTCTACTGATTTTTCTGGTATTCTCTGACTTTTAATTAAAACATTTTTCTTCTTCCTTTTTTTTTTTACTCAAGACACCTCAAAGCTTCAGCTCAACAAACATTGCTAGCAATGTTTTTTTCCCTAAATTAAAAAAAGTTAGCTTAGGGCTTTTTGGAAGCTTTAAGACTTCATGAATGCTTTTGAAGTTTGCAGTCCTTTATCTACCCAGAAAACATTCATATCATGTGCAGCAGCAACACAAACACCCTACTGGTCTTTAACCCTACTCTGGACAAGGAGAGGAAATTCTGTCTCTGTGCCCATTCAGCCTTTGGCCTCTGTGCCACCACAGAGTGGAATGCCAATCAGCATTCCAGCCTGTGGATTTGGACATGTGTCCATTAAACTCTGAGAGAGAACTTCATTCCACAAAGACATTGAATAGCTCTGGGAGTGTGATTACTTTTACAAATCTGCCTAGAATTTGAACTGGTAATTGAAAGGTTTAACATCCTTGTCGTCAGTGCCAGCTAAGTACCCTTTACAGCAAGAATTTGGTGTCACTTGGTGGTTGAAATTCTTACGCACACACACAATTCCCTGCAAACACACCCCTCTTCCATCCCTTTGGGATCTGATATAAACACAGAAATTTATGTGCTTGCATCAATCAACACTGCAAACACCAAGTTGGTGCTTGTTTCCTCCCACATGCAAAGGGACTGAGCTAAATTTCTTCAAGCAAGATTGCAAGAAAGTATTTATCACAGCTGGTGTAATTACAGAATTACCTGTGAAAACCTACAAAGGCTGAGGGATCTAATGAATCAGTGGAAAACTACAGCCTACTATCAAACAAAATGTCTACAGTCAAAATATTCCACTCAGTAAAGGTCACGTACTCCCTGTCTTGAGGAACAGCAGAGCACACTTTGACTGCAGGCAGGTGAGAGCTTTGCCTGTATTATGTGAGGAGATTTTGATAAACATTCCAACCTCTTTTGACAACGGGTGGCCAATACGGCAAAGTGGTTCACCGTGGTTCACAGTAGCAGTTTGATATTAAGAACTGACCAGAAAGAAATCTGATAGGCTGGCCCAAAATGCTGAGAGTTATTAACCTTGAGAAGCTTCTGGAAATGGGATGCCCCGGGCAAGCACCACTGCCAGGGAGAGTCCCCAAATCCCCAGGAGAGGGCTGCTGACCACTCCACTCTGCCTGCTATACCCAGCTCCCTTCTCCCCACTCTCTTCCATAAGCCTTTATCCACTCATTTCAAACAAAAAAAATATATTCACTGTTGTTTAAAGGCTCATCTACATTTCCCGTGAGCTATTTTCATCAGCAGCACTCTATTAAAGTTATTTCAAAGTAAACTAGAGAGAGAGAGCGAGAGAGAGAGAGAGAGCAGAGACTGTGTAGCACTATATCATGTGTCTTCTCAAACCAGTTAAATCTCAGCAAGAAGTAAAAAAAAAAAAGAGATCTATTTAAAACTAGATTAAGCTCAAGCTGCTAAAGCATAATAAATTGCTCTATTTTAACTGACTGAACTGTGCACACTTAGAATACAGGGGCATATTTCATTTGGGTTTATGCAATTGTTCAGTCTACTTTTCTACCATTTCACCCATCACCAGATGAGAGAACTTGTCAGGTAAAATTGTAGTTAATGATGTTTAATGGTGGCTAAGCCAAATAGACTTGTTTATTTCTTTTCTTCTTTTTTGTTGCTTTACTCTCACTGAAATAATGGAAATATTACATGAAAAACTTCAATATTATTTTCAGGAAAAGCTTCCATTACCAATGTAACATAAAGCTTTATCTGATTTATACAGCAATATATATAAATCTGCTTTTATGTTTTATTTGATTCCAGCCATTAGGCTGTGCTAGGAAGTAATTCTAAAATATATATCATAGTGGCAATTCAGTGTACTATACCAAATTAATCTACATAAATCTATTCCTGTGTGCAGGGAACCAGCATGGTAACATCACCAGTATGGAGGAGGAATGGATGCCAGTAATTCTACTTGTAGGCTTTCTAGGAAGTTCAAGCTTTCTCTAACTACTGAGCAGAATACAAATGTCCCCGTTGAAAAAATTCCTCCATCTAAATTAAATGTATCATCATTAGCACAGTTCTTACATTCTAAATTTCAGAATATGAAACTGCATATTAGGAGAGGTATTTCCTCTTTGTGACTGATCTAAAGCCAGAGAGCTGGAGCACGAATGGGCTGTTTGGAGCAGCATATCCTTTTAAAAACCTGTTTCCTTACTGATTTAAGTGCCTTACATAGCTGAAGCCAGTGTGCTCTGCACAGCTGAGCGAGGCCAGCTGGCAGAGTAGGAGCCTATCAGTATTCTGACTGCTTTTCTTTTGTCTGAATATTACCTCAGTGGCCGCAGACTGAACACTGTGAACTTGATGGGCTTGACTATGACCTCTGCTAAACTGAACAATATGAAGCTGGCACATCTGTAATCTCAGGCTTGCTATTTTTCAATTTATTTTTCACCTGATTTGTATTAAGATGTGGTTCAAATTTTAAAATAAAAATAAAAAGGGTCCTTCTGCATTCCAAATCAATCAGCAAATGCTGGCATGCCAGAAGGCAGGCTTCATCTGCCTCTTCACACCACATTTGGTGGATCCCTGACTTATGAGAGCTTGATTTCTAAATGTTTATGCAGAAAGAAATGCTTTACACATCCGCTCCTTCTCAGATAGCCTACAGGGATTTCTGGCAATACATGGTTTTTTTTCCCCCCTGCCTTCCAGGTTTTCTCCCTGTGGATACATAAAGACAGAGTGACAGCAGGAGTAGGCTCAACTCACAGCGAGCAGCATCCATGCTTATTATTGATATTGACTACATGAGATAAGCTGGACATATGTTTTACTTTTTGCAAGTTCTACAAGGACAAACATGAACATGAATGTGGGCTGCCCACGGACAGTGTGCTGGTGCTCCTTTATACTCCCAACCCATCGCTGGACTTCTGTCACTTTTGTCTGAGCTACATTTCAGCCTCGGGTCACAAGAGTTCAAAACATAGTCAATTAATCAGATGGCTTCTATGAACATAACACTGCAGTTCAATAGCTGTTTCCTGTTCAACATAACCAAGGAAATAAAAGCAGGAGGTTAATGTGAAGATAGCTAGGTTACGTGTGGAGCTTTAAGCAGCAATCCTTGATTAGCCATCATCAGACAGTGCATTTTATCGGAGCAGTTATTTTATGTGGGACAAAAGAACAAGCCCAGAACGTTTATGGCCTGATCCTGCTCTCAATAAAGTCAAGTCAAGCTCTTCTGTTGACTTACGCCTACTAGTTCAGGATCTTTGATCTTGGCAATAAAATTAACACAGCAACAGAAAACAACAGAGAGGAACAGAAAATCTCTCTTAGAATGCTGTGTGTTTACACTAAGGAAGATAGAGGATTCAAGTCTGAGGTGAAATAAGTGCTCCCAAGAAGAGGGGAACTGCAAATGAGACAAGGCAGCCAATATAATGAAGTGATGGGGACTAGGGCGTTACATCAGTGCAACAGGTTCACATGTGCTCTATCAGTTGTATGAGGGGTTTGCAAAGCTAGTGGGTGAGAGTGGCAGGCCTGGATTCCTCAGTCTTTGCTGCCCAGACATGTCCTGTCAAACAGGGTGGGAAAAGCAGTGTGCTCAGTCTGCCAGCCACCCCTTCAGGAGGGCTTTTCTCTGCCTCAGCTTTAGAAAAGTGCTGCGATTCTGCCTCATATCGCCCAACTCTTGTAAAAACGGGCTGAAAAAACCCCTCTAAGCAGTGTGAGAATTCTTTTTGATGCGATAAAAACTGTAAATATGTGTTTCTAACCACTGAAAACAGCAAGCTTTGGAGGGCTTAAATGGAAAAAGCTAGTTTAGATTGAGCCAATTCTGAGCATTGCCACACATGTCAAATAGCACTTCACTTGACAAATGGTCCCAAAGAAATCTATGGAGCTATTCAGGGGGTATGGTGATGTTTAGTATGAGTAAGGAGATTAGAATCTGGCCCTTGCTTTATTTTCAGAGAGATTTCAAACATGTGTTTGTTCTAATTTTCCCTTCCTTCTAGGATTGCTGGTATTCACTTGGCTTGGCTTTAGAGGCAGAGAGATGTGAAAAACAGCACCAGTAAAAAAATTACAAACTCTCCCTAATATATGACCAAAATAGCTTTTTCCCCTGTAAAATATGTGGCATAAACGAATTCCATAATGATGCTATGTGTTATAAAATTTTTCTTGGCACTCATTTGGGATTACCCGCATAACTCACTCATGAGTTCACTACTCGTGGGTAATGCACTCATCCCAAATGCATGCTAAACCCCAGCTTATGTAAAAAGTCCTATTAGACTTTAACAGAGATTAAACTAACAGATTTTTTTACAGAAGCCTCTTATAGTACAGAGGTCCACAGAAATTACAAAAATCTTAGTCTATAACAGGCAATGTTTTTATTAGATTTATTCTAATCACCCCATATTAAATCATGTAAATTCTTAGCCAGTGATGTGCATATCCCCTCGGCAATTTCACATTTTTCCTCTCCCTGTGCAGAACTTTGTGCAGTATCACACACACACACGACTGCATGGAGAGAGAACACAGGCCCTGGTGTGAGGTCAGTACACACACACAGAGTGTAGGAGTCCTTGCTTTGGCAACTCTACTCTCTAAACTGAGAAGGCAGGGAATGAATGGGAAAAAACATCCTTCCTATTTACAGCCTGAGAACAGAGACATAATTTCCTAAAGGTCATACAGGAAGTCCCTGTTAAAGCTGGAATGAAAATCAAATTCTCCTAAGCACCAATCTAATGCCTTAACAACAAATTCATCTTCCCCCATTATGTGTTTTTCTTCATCTACTGTATTCCATGTGCATTCCTGTACCATTCTCTCTCTAGCACTGAGACATCATTAGTATCTGCTTTGACTTAAAGCATCATGTATCCCCCTGCACACCTGGACAAGCCAACTTGTGAGGAGCATGGATAAGGCTGTCAGGCAGTTGGTGCATGAGGAAACAACAGTTCAGTTTTGCACAATAACCATTACCAGGCACCTAAACTTGGTAACCTTAGCCCAGGGCAATTTCACAAAGAAAATTGCAACAGAAACAGGAGCAGAGCTGATGCTGGCTGGGCACAGTTAAGCTGATTTTCCTGTTTTCTTTCCTGTTTTCCCCTGTTTTCTTCTTTGAACATCATCTGACTCACGATGACGCTTGTGAGGACTCTGCAGGCAACACTCAAACCTCCTGTGCTGCCAAGTTCAACCTGAAATACAAACTCCCAGCGGAAAGCTCCCAGCGGAGCTCCTCTGCATGCTTCTGTGCCTCCAACCACACATCCTTCTTAAAAAAAATCAGGGAGAATCTCTGTAATTAACCTGAGATTTCTTTTTTTTTTTCTTCTCCCCTGGAACAAATGGAAAAATGACCATGAAGACACCCAAAGTACGTAATTCTTTTCTCTAAGTAAATGTTTCCTCTTAATATTCAGGTGAATGTTCTGTGACAATTTATGACCAAAAATAAAATTTTAGGCTTTATTTTATGGACAATATTTTTCTATTAACTCACATATGAGAGAACTCTAAAACTTGATATGAATTAAGGTTAACCATTAAAAGAAGCAGCTAATATGACATTATAGCAAAAGACTGAAATTAAAGAAAATGCCTTGGTAATTTGCTAGGCACATTGAGTATTAATGTGATATAATTATTTCCAAGTAAGGTGGAACCAGCAAATAAGGAACCAAATCTCTCCTTCTAATTTTTAGAATTATTTCCTACCTAAAGATACATATGTTGCTTGATTTTCAATCACTTCAGAGCAGCTAACTTTCTCTAAGACCTAAAGAATGTACCTGCTATTAACAATCTCAGCAGTGCCTAATAAAAAACCACTTAAGCACAAACTGTACTTAATTTATATGATGAGTAGCTATAAGTTATCAACCCCAGAATCCTGTGCAGAAATGAAATATTCAGTTTTTCTTTATTAATTCAAGCAGGATTTTTATCCCTCAATTATGCAAACTTGAGACAGTGGGGGAAAATGAGTCAAGTCAATCTTCCAGCAAGAAACTGTATCCTGGAGGGTGCTGGGAGGAGGAGAGATGCAGAGAAGTCAGAGAGGTAGAAAGTTTACAGACTTTCAGAGCATTCTCAGTTGTCAATACAAGAATAAACATGTCATCTGTTTTTATTGAACCCACTGGCAAAGCTATCAAATTGCTGAAAAGAAAAATTATTTTTATTATTTTTAGCCTAGGCAAGCCCATTGCTGAAACGGATTAGAGCAGGAGTGGAAAGTGCCTGAATCAACAGAACAGATCTGATGTGCTGGGTGAACGCTGACTGAAAGCTGTTGGAAGGACAAACACACACATTCTGCTTAGAATACATTGAAAAAGAAATGTCACAGGACTGGTCACTTGGGGAAATGTGATAAAAAGAAAGAAGGCAATAAAGCGGTAATCTGAGGTGCTGGTCTGGAATTACCCAAAATCTGCAGTGTTTTCTAGGGATTTCAAAGAGCACATTTAGGAAATTTCTTAGGAATTAGGAGAGCAGGGTCAGTACAGTTAAACTCTGTCAATAATCACTCTGTAATATGTACAAGGATCTTCCACTCCAGCGCCCAAGGGCTACCCCTGAACTTAGAACTGAACTTTTCAAATTTAAAAAGAATCATTTATTGTAGGCAGTTATTTGAGAAAATCTTATTATGGAAAAAGGCCTAAAAATAAAGCTGAATTTTTAACACTCGGCACCAAAGCCCCCCCACTTCTTTCCTCCCTGAGACCCTCTGTGATCTAAAGTTTGCCAAGAGGAGCATTTAATGAGAAGTTTTCAAGTCATTAGCCCGGCCATGGCAGGGCCTGGCTGGGCTGCAGGGCCTGGGGAGGCTGGAGCTGGCCACACACAGAGTGACCGGTTATCCAAACAGCTCTGCTGGGGAGCAGCACCCACGGGTGGCCAGGGAAGGAGTAGGAACCACTCTTTCTTTCCCTCACCAGGCTGCCTTCACACCTCTGAGGCTGTAAGGCTGTGTCCCCTGCACATCCTGGTGTGCCAAAGCTCAGGAAGGACATTGAAACACTGGAATGTGTCCAGAGGAGGACAACAAGGCTGGGAACACAAGCCCTGTGAGGAACAGCTGAGGGAGCTGGTGGGGTTCAGCATGGAGAAAAGGAGACTCAGAGGTGAACTTATCACTGTCTACAACTCCCTGAAAGGTGGCTGTAGTCGGGGGGGTTGGTCTCTTTCTCCAGGCAACAGCTGAGAGAACAAGAGGACACAGACTTGAGCTGTGCCAAGGGAAATTTAGGTTGGATATTAGGAAGAAGTTTTTTACAGAAAGAGTGATAAAGTACTGGAATGGTCTACCCAGGGAGATGGTGGAGTCACCATCCCTGGATGTGTTTAAAAGGAGACTGGATGTGGCACTCGGTACCAGGGTTTAGTTGAGGTGTTGGGACATGGGTTGGACTTGATGATTTTGAAGGTCTCTTCCAACCTGGTGATTCTGTGATTCTGTGAAAAGGGTTTTTTTACCTGGTGCTGAGCACACTGTGCCGGAGCACAGGCAGCCCAGAGTCTCGTCACGCTCCTGGGGCCATCGTGGGGACACAGCAGCCCTGCCCTGAGAAGCTCTGATGCACAGGGACACCCACCCCAGCTCTGCTCACAGCTCTCACCCTCATGGGCACTTTGGGACATCACCCCAGCTGCACAGGCTCAGCCACAAGCTTTAGGGATAACTTGGCATATGGCTTTCAGGAGGAGAGGGGATACAAAATTTCTCTGCAAGCTTATGTTTTACTTGAGTATTTACATAAAGCATGTGGCCAAAGTTAAAAAGCCCTCCGCTTCTATAATTCAAAACACTGTGGTAGTACAGGACACTGTTAATGCTGCCTTTACATAGATAGCCACAGATTGCCATAGATAGCCATAGATAGCCTGAGATTGTAGATATTTGAATGGTGAAAATACCTAAGAGAAACAGTGGGACTTGTGTGCTACGTAACATCAAAGAGCAAAATGGGCAATTTTTTTTAAGAGAACTACCTAAAACATGGATGTTTTTAAGAGGGCTATCTGGGCCTAAGAACAGTATTTTGCTCTTTTTTTGCAAATGACATTGCAACAGTCTTTTGTTGTTAAATAGCTCCATGGTGCTAATCTGAAAAGCTGTGTTACCAGAAAACAGAAAATGTCCACAAGCACTTGATAAACGTGGTTCTTGAAAAGGACCTTCATGTCCTTCAGATGAATTACTCTGGTAAATTCTCTGAGATGACTTTTATGACTAAGTGTCCTGGGATCCTGCTCAATTGTTAAGTCATCCAGTTTATCCAGGAACACAGTAAGGGCACCACAGTTTATACTTGTAGGAGGTTCAGCTTTTGGTTGTCAGTTATGGAAATACCAACTTGATTTCAAAAATTTCAGCTTTAACCACTCATTTCAGCCAGAATATACCACAAAGAAGCAATCTGTCATGCCTCATACCAGAGTTTTGCTGTTGCTTTATAAACAGCCTTCAGGAACTCAGTCCTAAAGGCTCTTGCCTCTGGAGTCCTTAGCCTGGTCAGGCATGAGATCACACGCACATGAGGTTACAACCAAGAGCTGGCAACCAAGCACACTTGGGTCTACCCTCACGTCTCCTTTTTTTTCTCAGCAGGAAATTCTGTTTTAGCACAATTTGAAGATTTTCTTGACAAAACCCCACCAGGTCTCCTACAGGTGCATGCCTGTGAGTGCCAAAACACACTGGCACCATCTGGACTGAAGTGAAATGCACTTGGGAACTGCTGCAGTACCCTCAGGGCTGTCCTGGGCAGGTACAGCAAACCCCAGCACACAGTAAATTAAGAAACTGTGCCCATGTTTCTGCAAGAGAAACATGACAAACCTGTGACAAACCTACTGCACTCTGCTGACAGACTTTGTGGGACTTGGTGCTCATGAGTGATGAATAACCTGCAGCTGAAAACCCTGAATGCTTAATTCTGCACCCCTGCTTCATTCAGCTTAGTTATGTTGTTCAAAACCCAGTGAAATCAACTGCAGTTTGAGTATCCGGATACTAAGTCTAAACATGGTTTTTTTTTTTTTCCTGAGTACAAGCTCTGAAGCTGTAAATTATTAATATTAATAATGGGAAAAATCTGTTATGTATAAACAATGTAAGCAAACAGTAACAACCACTTAAATTTGTTAATCTGAGAATTTCTTTTCTCTGATTCTCTTTCATAAACAAAATACTTTTTTCATCAGGCAGTATTCATTATATTAATCCTTGGTGTAGTTACAAGGGAAAAAATGTGGATTATTGATGAAATAGATCATAATGACTCTTTCCAAGCCATTATCATTTATCATTTAAATGTGTATTCAATGAGCTTTAATCTGCAAATTTTTCACGTTTGGGAGACATTATGATTTAACAGATTCATTGTGTTTGCTCTATTCTTTTTTTAATACAATGCATGGCACATGTTCTGCAGGCTACACATGGAGTAATTTTACCTATCAGAATGGACTTTAAAAAAACTTACCAGAGAACAGCAGCTGATTACTAAGGCCTGCAGTCTCCAGAAACACAACAGTGCTGGAACACTTTATACTAATAAACATGTCCTGCAACATCTTCATAGCCCAGTATATTGGCCTTTCTTCTGAAAAGCCTCAGTCTCCCATTACTTCTAAGGACAGTGCCTCAACCAAGCACGCCTGAGATTTCAACTGTATAAATTTTCTCTAATCTCCCAAAACAGGTACTTTTTCTAGTGACTTAGATTAAGCAAACAAAATCAATGAATGCTCTCTCGTTGGTATTAATCAGTCTGAGTTGTGTACCATATATTGCAAGGGATCCAAGCACCATCAGTCCTTGTGTGGTTTTTTTTTTAACTCACAAGAGTCAATTAATAATAAGAAGAATAGTGGGTAACACTTTGGCTGCAGCAAAAGACCACGGAAAGTTCTGTCCTTTGGAGAAGGAAGGTGATACTGGATTTTTAGGTCAGTGTTCGCATAGCTGCACAAGTTACAAAACTGCAAGAAATGTCAGCAATTGGTAATACATGAGCTCTTACTGGGTTTTGGCTACAGCAGATTAATTCCATATCCAGATTGTATATAATACACTTAACACCCTTTCTTACACAAGTTTTGCAATTTCCTGAACAAAATCCCTCTGGCAGTGACCTGGACTCTCTCTGAGCAAACTCCCCTTGTCACCAGGAGCACTGCTATTTGCTTTGAAAGACATGATGAGTGAAGGCAAGCAAGCTTATCAACCCCCAGTTCCGAGCATCCCCTGGTTGTGATCTCCCGTCCCTTCCTGCCATCAGCCCTGACCGCTGAGCGGTGGGAGGGCTCCCCAGCCAGCCCCGAGGCAGGGAGCCATCAAGGGCTCAGAACTATTCCTGCACCACAGCTCCCGTCATGCCTTTTCTATTTACAGCAGGCTGCTCTGAGCTGCTTCAGGGTTCTGACATGGAGGCAAGTGATATGCACATGATTGACAGCCGTGCCAAGGTTAGTTGGAAACTGTGGCCTCCAGAACATCTGTAAGACACTGAGCTCCTGCTGGGGAAGCAGCCCAAGCCCTGCTGCCCTGGAGCAGCTGGGAACTCACCAAGGCACCAGGGGCTGGGGAGTGAGGAGGCTCTGCCTGCCCCAGGAGGGGAGCTCTGACCACCCTCAGGCCATGCCTGCAGGCAGCTGAAAGGAGTGACAGTGCTGGCAGCTTTTCTCATTAGCCCTCACAATACTGTAATTCCACAAAAAGCCAGGGGATAGCTGTGGCAGGACTGCTGCACTGTGCCCACGTGAGGTGCATGGGGGCACTTTCATTCTACCCTCAAGCATGATTTGCCCCATGCTCACATATTAATGAATTATTCATAGATTTCTTGAGAACAGATGACTTTTGCCTTAAACACAGGTATTTTCAAGTATTAAAACACAGGTACCTAAAAATAAAAAAGGAATCATCCATTGGGCTTAACACAAAATAATCTCACATAAAAGGAAGTATTTTTTAACAGCACACATCTACTTTATGGCACTGGTGTCTTAACTTCATGCTTATGAGTTAAGGAAACAGCCCCTTGGTGGATTACTTTTCATAGTTTGCTCAGTAATGTGTTTACAAAGCCATTGTTGCAACTAGATGCTTATATATTTTGATATACAGTCTGCACTACAACAGTACATCTTCAGAGATTTCATGCTTATTTCAAAAACCTATTTAAATGGTTCTTTACCTTCCCTCCCAGCAAAACACAAGTTTATTGCCAGATACTCCAGGGCTCCATAGTCCAGTCTGACAGTAATTAAGACAGAATTAGTGGTGTTTTGCAGGATATGGTAACAGTGTCAAGTGTAGAGCTGGATGGGCCAAATTCATCTCTGACAGCAACTCCTCTGAATAACTAACTTACTCTAGGAATTAATTTGACACTTGAAATTTCACATAATGGCCTCTATTTTTAACTGTCTGAAGTACATAACTCAGAGCCTGAGAAATGTTAAGTGGCTTTTATTTTATTTTGTTACAAAACTGCTCATCTACTGACTCGTTTTCTACCCTGCATCGAGCATCTACTCCAGAAATGGGTGCTTTGTTAAGACAGTATTGCATTATTTGTTAGGATAATACAATGCATTATTTTAATGCAATCTGCACTTGCTTAATGCTTATCTGCCTTGATAATGGATGCTATTAGTGATAAACATTATCTCTAAACCATGCAATGGACAACACAAACCACATTAAGCAAAATTTCATGTTTGTAAACATCTGCAACATCTCCTCTGATCCTATAATTCTATGCTACACCAATACATAACAAATCCAATACTTGGGCAGTACAGTCTAAAGAAAACTAAAGGTAGAATTTTTCTCTGCATGCCTTCTACTTGAACTCAGACTCCAAACATGGTCTTGGGATTTCGCAGTAATATTGGATACTGAGCAAAACTATCTCTTCCAAAATTTTACCCATAGCTGTTAAATTTTCACCTTGCTCTATATGGTCCCTGCAATCTTATCTGATACTGCAGCAATTATCTAACTCTACAGAACATCTAATTCAATTCAACACTATTTGACCATTAAGAAAAATACCTTTTTCTGGTATGTAAAATCTACATTTTTTATGGTTTTTTGGCATAGTTTTTTTTTTTTTTGTGAAGAAGCCAGCAATCCCTACCAGGACTCTAGAAAGATAGGCTGCTAGGAGGCAGCATTCCCCTGTGTGATGTGGGCTAGTTCTGGTCCTTTGTGACCTTGGGAAGGTGAGCAGGGCCCTCAGAGCATCCTCAGGACCCTGAGGAGTGTGAGGAAAGCCACAGGTTTACAAGAGATTGCGTTGCAAACTGATCTTCAAGATTATTTGATTTTGGGATGAGGGAGATTCCTGGATAAAGTGAAAAAGAGCAGGAAATCCTTTAGGTGACCCTTAGCACCTCCTCCCTTCAGGCTACAACTGCATTCTGCTCTCCATGGGGAAAAACACAACTTAACCTCCTTCAGCAGTGAAGGACTTGCACTATTATCTCCCTCTGACTGTTGCATTGATTAGATTGGAAAATGAGTAACTTTTATCACACTTGATCTGAAATAGCACTATCTAGCTTATGTTTATCCCTTTCCATCTACAGAGCAGATAACTGCATGGATCCTTGGAGTCATACGAAACACTGTGATGTCTCTTTTGATCCCTCATGTCAGGTTAAAGGAGAAGAAAATAGAAAGTCAACCTGGTGCTTTAACACTGGCCACTGTCTGGCTCCTGCTGCCAGTCTGGTTTGGGGTATTCAGACCTTTGCAAATGCATGTCTGGCTCCCTCCTCACCATGCAGGCTCTCTTGCTGCCACCTCAAATGTCAGAGCCTGCTGGATTCAGCAGTATGAGCTCTGAATTGCAACACATTTTTGCCTAAAAAAATCAAGTCACAATTTTTTTGAGTTTTGCTTGTTTGTTTGTTTTTTGCCTTTCATTTCTCTCTTCCTTTTTTTTTTTT
>VXAC01000152.1:1036609-1066509 GCA_013399225.1 Rhipidura dahli
TTTTTTTTGGTACAGGGAGAGGCAGATTATTTCCATTAAGAGCCTGTCACTGACATTTGTAAGGAACCTTTCTTCAGTCTAGTGCAGCAGTTGCAGTTTTAAGTTTCTCCCTGCTTCTGTCAGGATCTAATTTTCAAGGCCCCGTTGCCATGGCAGCAAGTTGGAATTTTAATCCAGTACTAAAGGTCAAGACAGGTCACCAGTTTCAGTTCCTCTTCAATCTCCCCATAAGGAGCCACAAAAAGAAGCTGAGATAAAGGTCTGACCTAACAAAAAATTCCAGTCTAGCACACAGCCAGACTTGAAGCTCTGTGATTTGTATAGGCTTTCGAATTTGTCTGCAGCTATTGAAATTCATGCTAAATCAAATATGGGCAGCACTGATTCACATTCCTCTCTCTGCAAAAAAGCACATCTATGTCCTTAAAACACAGTTGCATGCATTTAAGCAAGCAGGGACACCCAAAAAGCAAATAGTAGAGTCTAACAGGTAAATAGTTGTGAAAGCAATGCCCTCATTACTGCAGACATTTACTGCTTCTGCAGACTCAGATGAGCCTGACAGCTGCACTTACATCTTCCTTGACAATATGAGG
The DNA here is from genome assembly GCA_013399225.1 of Rhipidura dahli. Classification (NCBI taxonomy): domain Eukaryota; kingdom Metazoa; phylum Chordata; class Aves; order Passeriformes; family Rhipiduridae; genus Rhipidura; species Rhipidura dahli. The sequence goes on from VXAC01000152.1 coordinate 1,037,206, forward strand.
TAGATGAGTCAACATCTTTCTTTCAAAACCTGTAAAGATCTTTTTGTGAAGCATTTTGACTTAACAAGACTTTCCAGTAAGGGATAATTTCATTACAGCTAAACCACCTCCTCCTGTGTTTCCACAACATGGATATTAATTAAACAACTGGTTTGTACCTACTGGAGAAAGGCTATTGACATCTCCCTCCTCCTCCTGGGCTACATAATTTTCTTGGAAAGCTGCATTTGAAGCATTAGGAAAGTCTCAAAACGCCTTTTTCTGAGACGTATGGACACAAGTGAGGGAAGCAGCTCTTCCTCTGGGAATTTAAAGCAATAATTAGCTCAGCAGTGAGGAATGTTTTCCTTTTTCATCATTTGGGAGGATGTATTTGTAAGGTACAAGTATTCTGAATCTGTGGCTCCAAGGGCTATCCAAGACAGAGGATAATGCAGTGAGTGTGGCCTGGCCCCGTGGGGTATTGTGAGAACTTCACTTCATAAAAAATAAGCCCTCTGGCCAGAAAATTGATAGGCTTTGGAGCCCTGCTGAGCCCTCTGCCCAAAGGATAATGGTAGCAATATATGTTCCTCTGGATAGAGAGTGTGAAGCTGAGAAAAATGTGGTGGATTATTGGGGTTGTCAGAGAGATTCAGAGGAAAGATGCAAAGGATTAAGTTGGGATATTAGGAAAAGTGGCTGTTAGTCCTACCTAGGGTATTTAGGACACAAATTGGGAGTTTCAAGCCCACTCTGGTATTATGAATGCCAAGTTTCCTGGCAAGATCCATTCTTCTCTCAAACTTATCTCCCATTTCTGATTATGACTATTTTGCAGCTTGGTGCAGATGAATCTGGGTGACAATTTTCTCTGTCTCAGGCTACTCAAGTCTACAAAGCCAGTAAGCCATGACAGGAAGAATGAAAGGGACTGGAGCAAAGAGCATCGGGAAGAAAAAAGCCAGAGAGAAAAATGGCTTGGCTCTAGACCAGAAATTTAGTGACAGGGCAGAGTTAAGACAAAGGGAGCATGGTGAGGTCCAAATTATGGCAGCCTGAAAGCCAAGCAAGAAGTTTGTTTGTGTGTATTTTATCAGCAAGCGTGTGGGTCACAAAACAAATGGGTAGGAGAGGGACTGAGTGTGGTGGCTTCCTCTGCCCTATCCCGATTTACATTTTCGGATTTACTGAGTACATTTGTTTTTCAAAATGAATGTTCGAAGTCGCACTGAAGTTCGGAAGTGACTCCATCCCACAGAAATGTAAATTAGGAGGTCAGTTTGAGACTGGCCTTAACCCATAAAGGCACAACATATGCTGCTGCCTATGAAAAAGCTCTTTAAATACAGGGAAACCTCTGGCAGATTTACAGTCTAACCAGTTTCCAAAATGGGAAGTGATATGTAGTGGACAGGGAAATATATCAGGAATCCAAACATGTTACTGTGTGTCGTTTACCTCTCTCTATTAATGCTGACATTTCGGTGGTCGCAGTTCAGTGCCTGCATGCACTTGGCAGTGACACAGCAGTGCATCCTGCTTGAGAACAAAGTATTTCAACTGCTGCTCGCTAGTTAGGGCAAATAAATGTTGAATTTTTAATGGGGGGTTATACAGTATCAGAGGAAATTCAAATGGTTCAGTGCTCACTTTGAGTTGCAATCAGCAAGGCTGGCAAGAATGCAGTTGGTTAGCTTGTTTCAGGCAGCCTTAAAGGCATTAAGTCTCTGATAGGCAAGAAAAAAATACTAAAAATTGATCACCAAAATATCACATAATTAATTTAGTTCCATTCCCACAATTTTTTAAACTGATTTATAAACACGTCAGGAGAAAGAGATCATGGAAAAAATGTATTAGGAAATAACTTTATTTTGACAGGGAGGTTAAACTGTATGTGAGCCAGCGGAATAATGAAAACAAATTAAAAGTCTAATTTAGAAGTCATTTTGAATAATGGGCTTATCTTCAAAGATACAGGGCTTTTAATTATGACACTGGATTTTCACATATTTGACATCAGCTGAAATATTTTGCAAGTTTGCTTCTATAGGTAACTGTCCATAGGAAACACTTGTGTATTTTATCCCAAATTACTTCATACTTTGCTCAAAAGGCAAAGCCTGCAGGGATGAGGAACGAAACAACACAGTCTTGACTGACTATCATTGCTTCAAACCCAAGAACTTACGAGGCAAAAGGATTCAAAAAAACCTTCTAACTTACAAAACAAAACAGTAAATATGAAAGATGAGCGACATTTTCTCAAAAGAGACCCCTCTATTTTCATCTGCTATTTGTCCCTTTAATACAGTGCACTGGAGCTCTCTAAAGATTAATGGAGTTCCAATTACATGCCACTGTTGTTTCACTTATCATAATTTGTACGTGGCAGTGCAAGGCCCTTGTAGTCATGACTTTCCCAGTTTACCCAGAGGGAATATCTTTGGAACTTCCTACTTCCAACAAACAGGCAGCACTCAGTGAAAGGATTCAGGCTGGCCACGTGAAGGGAGGCTGTGACACAAAGCTGGCTGTCACCATTGCGGGATCAACTGGCGCTCCCACACTTTATTATGGTCGGCTAAAAACTGTAATTAGTAATAGGAACATTTCAGCTTCTCCTGGGTATTACACCTGGGCTGCATTGTGACTGCAACACTGACAGACTGCTGGCACATAAATAGAAACATGCTTCCTATGCCAGTTAGAGATGAATTTTACATTTTTGATTCCTGGTACATTTTTGGAAATTACGCATGAACATTGAAGGAATCCTTTTTTTTTTTTTTTTGCTGTTGTTGTTTTTTAAACTGATTTCTTTCCAGGTTAAGAATTCATCAGTACTTCTTGATTTGAATGTTCTGAATAGTTCTGAATAACAACATTACTTGTTGTTGCAATATCCAATACTTGGTGTAACATCCTCTTGATGTCTGATTACTCTTCATAAGGACCTCATGCTGATTCATTTCAAACCGTGAATTACCTTTAATTCATAGCTTGCACATGCTGCCAAATTTTGTTTTTTATGTTTCCAGGTGGCTGTCCCTGACACAGTGGAGATCTTCCAAAAAGCCATTAGATACTTATGAAAAGTAGTTAGATGTCGAGAAGCACATTTCCATTTTCAAACATGCTTCCATCAAGTATTATGATAATGTTTGGGATTAGAAAAGTACTGGTATTTATTTGAATTTTTTTAGAACTGTGAAGTAAAACCCTGGCCCAACTGAAACCAGTGCTGAACACACTCAGGAAAATCCATGCTGAAATATCACAAAAATATTTTCAGCTGCTCGCTTTAGTTTTGAGCTCACTGTATTTAGCTGCTCTCTAGTCCCCACAGAGGTTGTGTATCATTAATTATGATGGATAAGAAAAACTCCATAAAGATAAAACAAGTTAGTTTTGTCTGATCCATAAAAATTTGCTGCTCTAAGTTTTTAATGGTTTCCGGTAGTTCACTGAGCCCACGAGAAGGGCCTTTTAATACTGTATTAATACAGTAAGTATAGGAAGTGATTTTATGACAGGGGAAGAATACCATTATGATTACATTCTTCTTTTTAGCTAGGCTTTTATGGAAACTACCCAAGACTACTCTGCAGTATGATTTCAAAACACAGGATGTGCTTGATTAAAAAGGTTCTGGGTAGTTTCCAACTGGACAAAGGCCAAATGCTAACAACCAAAACAGAACAAAAAGACTGGATGTTTGAGGATGACATACTTGCAATGGCAATTATATAACAGAAACCCAAGTCATGAGCTGAATCCATCCCCTCAAATTCATGGAAGCTGACAGAAAATCCTTTGCAGTGCAATTGGTTGCACCTTATCTGTTCCTGCTTACCATGCTTCATAATAAACTAATCAGAGCAGACTGGCTGCAAACTGACTGCGCAATACCCAGCAGAGATTTACAGTGAATTTGAAATTACAAAAAGGGAAGCAAAGTGCTGCAGTTTTACATAGCTTGATTTCAGCTGAAAAAATCACCACAGCACACACACACATGGACATCAGTGTTCAAAATTTCATTTTCATGACTTTTGAGTGTAAATTAGGATCTGAGGTTAGTTATATGTACACGTTCTCATGTACAACATAGGTGCAGAATTTAGACATAAATCCTAACTCCTCTATCTTCTATTTTACCTGTTGCAGAACACTGGGGATTGAGTTTCTTCAGCATGTGGACATAACAAAGTATATTGAAATATTATAAAAAGGATGGAATTTGTATTTCAGAAAGCTTTACTTGAACAAGAAGCCATGCATCCTGCATCCCCCTCCACTAGCAGCACATTGGTAAATTAATCACCCTTGCAGAATGCTGTCCTCATTTTTCCCCCAGAAGTGTGCACCTAAAAGGCTACCTCACAAAAATCATACATCCCTTAGATCTGATCTTCTGTGATGCCAGTGTCCCTACACCTGGACTCTGTAATGACATACAGACAGCTTGGCTGCTGGAGCAGGATGCAGCACCATGAAGGTCAGGTGTCTCTGCTCTGCATTCACCCCTCAGCTAGCCATGGTATCAGTGATATGGTGAATGCAAGCACATTAATTCCAACCCCTATGGATTTCTAACAGAGCCAGTGGAATCTACAGGACTGTCACTAGGACCAATGTAAATGGAAAAGGTAATTTAAGTTTCACTTAAATAGCACAGGATCTTAAAAAAAAATTGGGGAACAGCTAGAAACATATCTAGGTTGAAAGGACTCTAACACAGCCTACGGATGAACAGAGTCAAGTTCAATCAGATTTGATCAAACTGAAATATGGATGACTGATCCTATTGACAAAATATGTAATTGGTGGGGGATACAGTTTTGAAGTCAGTAAGATCACACTGTATGGCTGAGAGTGCAGCAACAGATGTTACTGGGGATAAGCTGGACTGTCATTTCACTCACACACTCCAATATCCCTGAAACCGACAAATGTTGGGAAGACTAAATCCTTCATAATACAACTGCAATCTGATAAACACTCTATATTAAAATACAGAATGACTGCAGGAGCTGTCTACCTATCAGGGTTTGTTTGGTCTGCACTATGCAGCTCTCCTTGATACCATGATGTCTTTCTGCCCCACTCCTGGTTCAATTTCATTATGTGCTCAAGTGCTGCAATTCCCTGTGAAGGTGCTGGTAACTGCACACACAGATCTAAAGAAACACATTGGCCTCGTAATACCAAACCTCACAGTGGACTGCCTTCTAACCTCCCAAAGCCCTGTGGAAATTCTGAGAAGCTGCCTTAACAATTTTTCTGCAGTAAAAGAGAAAAAGTGATAGTAATGGGTTAGCTGATCTTCATTTGGAAGCTAAAAATAAAAGTAGCTTTATTGCAGCTCTGATCTCTCATGTGTAAAATCTATCACCTACCGTAAGAAGGCAGTTCATTGCAGCAGAAATCTGATTGATAGTACTGGAACTTTAGATCAAGCAGCAGAACAGAGAACAACTGGTTCATAAAATGTACTCAGTGTCTTTGGGTTTTATATCAGGCTTCCTATAGAGAGCTTTGGTCCCATTAAATGCACTATATACCACTGAGCTCTGAAGCACTGTTCTTTTGAAATTCAGCTTATAACTATAAACCATGATTGACAAGTCTATTACTGTTGGTTACAAACTACTGAAATATTGTATTTCATGGTATACTCACTAAAATATTTTTCAGAGTGGAATCCAAACACACTTGCTTTAAGAGAAAAATAATTTTAAGACGCAAAAATATTTTTTCCTTTTTATCTTTTTTTTTTTATTATTATGGTATGTGCTTGTTGTTAGATTTGGATCACTTAGATGCTCTGCAACATGAATGCACCCATTCTGTTACCAAGAACTGTGGGTACAGTTCACTGAAGTCTTTACAAAAAAACAAGTCATTACTAGAAACCAAACAGCAAAGGGCAAAAATTAATTTGTTACTAAGTTTAATAAATAAATGTTATTCGTGAAAGTTAATCTAAATATCATTAGCATTCCTATCTGATTCTCATTTAATCTGAAAAAAAAAACCCCTCTGTAATTTTAAAATTGAAACATTCGCTCAGCCATAGTTTTGTAAAGGTTTACTCAACCAATCATATTGGAATGAGTACTTCCATGACTGGAGTTTATGGGTAAAGAACTGGACCTTCAGAGCCTGCTGAGTACATTGATGGATTCAGCACCCACATCTGCTCCAGTCCTGTGTCTCTCACAGTCACAGACACATCACTTAACTCCAAAGAGTCCTTTTGTGTACACAAACTTGCACTAAGAATCAGTATATTTAAATTCATTTTAAAAGCCTCTGTAGGTAATCTCCACACTCATTTTTCTTCCCCTATAGGGATTTTTAAAATTGTGTCTTTAGTAGATTAAGGGGCAACCACTAGAATAAATCTGAAATAATTTTAAATGAACATATTGTATTTACACAACTGTCAGTTAAGCTACTGCAGTTCTGCATTCAGTACTTTAAAACACTTAACACTAAGAAACCCAGAGGCTCTGAACTGCAATCAGACCCACACATTTTCGTAACTATAGAACAACAGCCTACTTTTAAAAGTTGCTATTTAGTTCCTGTTTATAAATTATTTTGAGAACCTGGGATAAAAGTAAAAAACAATTCAGTCTCCACTCACTGCTCCACTACTGCAGCCTTACATCAGAGAAGCACCAAAGAAAAATGGTTTAGCACAATGGAGAATTAGCTCTTTCACAATTTTCAACTGTCATATTTATAGATCATCTGTGATTTTCAGCTGCTTCCAAGTGTATGAAACTCAAGACCAGCTTTTCAACACCAGCTAGCAGAATCATTCCGTATGATGTGTTTTACTCTCTCTCACTGTATGAATGTTAAAATTCCTGCATCATCTGTTCATTGGGTTGCATTTTCTATTGTAAGAGGCTTAGTATCTAATGAGAGAAGCATAAAAGTGATTTAATTTTGGCAAGCTGTAGAACTAAAATCAGCATTATTTCTGCTTAATAAACTCATCTTTCACACATACCTCTGTTAGCTAATGCTTAAAAAGAAGAAACAGTAATAAGCACTGGAAACATAAAACTGGTTTATGGCTAATTTTTAAGGACTACAGAGAACACCTGAACACCAGGACAAGATTATGAGCAGAGCTAGGTTTTAGTTACCTTTGGAGAAATAAGCTCGTTCTTTATGATAAAATTAAAATGAGATTTAAAGCTGGAAATAATAATACTTACGACTTTTGTGGCACTGACTTAGTTGCAACTTTCCCTGCTGGATCACTCCACTCTGCAAACAAAGGAAGCACATTTTCAAATGTCAAAAGATTACTGTAGAATTAAAATGCACCCAAAGCTGTCAGCCCATCTAATTATACTTGGTTTCACAACATGCCACAATGCATAACATGTAATAAAAAATGGAACTGATCTGCTTTAGCACCACAGAAATTAATTTTTTAGCCTTTGTTTTAATGATGTTAAGCAGGCAAAAAAAAAAAAAACCCAACCCTGACTGTTAGGAGTAGGATGATAAAGACCTACTTTGTACATTGTATCCTGAGGTCAGATGTTGGGAGTCCTACAAAGAAGAACACACAACAAGTCAGCATTAGTTAAATAAGATGAAGAAGGTAAGATAAATCTTGGCTTGCTAGATTTAGGGCACTGGCGTTACACAAACAGGGAAGGAGATGGCACAGGGAAGGGATCGTGGGATTGTTAAGGCAGCACCAGTGACATTAGTTTAAAAAAGCATTAACTGTGGAGACAGAGCACCACTGAGGGACCCTTCAGAACTCAGGCAAGAGCCTGTCCTCAGCTGCTGTAAATCTGCACCCCCCCCTTTCTGGAGGCACCAGGCAGATTTACACCCAGCAGCAGCCCCAGCCTTCCCCAGGCTCGGCCATGGGTGTGCGTATAAGCCACCCAGGAGGTACAATTTAGAACACAGCACGAATGCAGCTGTGCATTAAATTCAGTGCCATTGCCTTTCTTTTGTTTGATCTCACTGCCTGGGAATACAGTAATCTTTTATTGATAGTCACTGTTTTTATTTGGACTGTGACACACAGGATTTGATAAAGACGTGGGAAGTAGATCTTCACCTGATGGAAACTGGTCCAAATCCAATGAAATCAATGGAAGTACAACAACTTAAAACCAGCAAAGAATCTGGCTTGCAACACCGAGCATGCTAATGCCAGGATTCTTGTTGGCTCACAATAACTAAGCTGCTTCCTTAACATCCTAGTGTTTTCTGTCTTAGTTTTTCTCTAGGCTTTATAGTTCACAGTGATTGTCATCAGCTCTCCTTCCAAGCAGAGTTTGACCAGTTGAAATTAAGGTGTTATTTACAACCTCATCTTACAGCCAGGCACTACTTTGCTGGAAGTGTTAGTTCTGTAGGATGTTAAAGTCATTAAAGCCCTCACTGCACTTCCTCTTAGGGCATTATTAGTTCCTAATATTATATTGTGCTGTCAGTCAGTCCCTTGTGAAGTAAATAATGCCCTAAGAATAAACATGGCACTTTAAATTTGAATGTCAAAGGGATAAATTGTTTTGATAAGTTCCACCTCTTTTATCACACTTCTAAAATATATGTTTCTCTTGAGAATACCTTTATTTTAATAGCTAAATTGAAAACTTCTAACAGTACCCGTCTCTGGTTTATATGGCTGCACAACCTAGCCACATTATTTCCTAGTTGTATAATTTGGCCAGCCATAATGGATTTAAAGTGATGTTCTGAAGAGACTCTTCTGTTGTATTTTTTGAAGTAAGACTAACAAACATGGAAACATTTATGTTTGCCTATTTCCTGCAATGCTAGCTAAAAAAAAAAAAAAATCTAATTTATATTTTGTATTGAAGTGATATGGTCAAGAATTTTAGGATCAACATTTAATGTGCCCAGAAATTAACTTTGATGTGGATCTTAAAAGTTCAAAGCCAATTTAATAGAAACAGAAAAGCGAACCAATTTTAGCTTCTCTGAACCTATGCTTATACTGCTGCCAATGTCAGTCTGCAGGACTGTCAGTCAGTAGTGTCAGTCTGCAGGACTCAAACCAGTTTCTGTAGGGCTCATCAGAAACAGAACACTAAATTAAGAGATGGTATAAATTAAAAAAGCCCAGCTTCCAGCAGGTAAATACCTGTATTCACACATTCACCTTACAGGGTTCAACTGACTTTTACCCAATTTGCAATGAGGATTATGCTCTTGCAATTAGGAGCCTACAAGAAAGATGGAGAGGGGCTTTCTCCAAGCACATGTAGTGACAGGACAAGGGGAAATGGCTTCAGACTGAGAGTAGGTTTAAATTAGATACTAAGAAAAAATTCTGTACCGCGAGGGTGGTGAGGCACTGAACAGGTTGTCCAGAAAAGCTGTGAATGCCCCATCCCTGGAAGTGTTCATGGCCAGGATGGATGGGGCTCTGAGCAACCTGGTCTGCTGCAAGGTGTCCCTCCCATGGCCCAAAACTAAATGAAACCAGATGATCTTTAAGGACCCTTCCAACCCAGGCCATTCTCTGATTCAATGACTTCTGATGCTTCACACTGCAGCAGGAAACTGCAGTGACAGTGGCAGTGCTAGACCAGTAACAGTCACATTCCATTAAAATAAGACATTCTGGGCATTGGCTTTGGTTTTGTTTAAGCCACAGTTACTGCTAATTTAATTTCTTTCCAACTAAGCATGGTAACTATATTTCACACAGGGGAAGCCAGTAAGAGGCAAATCACATACCAGCTTCTAAACCAAGATATGATTGCTTGAGCTATAAAGTCAAGCAGTACCAGTTTTATAAGCTATTTTTCAAGATCCTGCATTTAGAAAGAAACTTTTATGTAGCTCCATAACAGAATGGTATAAATTTCCCACCCAGGGGAAGTTCTCCTCTTCCCCAAACATCATCAGGCTCAGAGTTGTTCAGGTCCCAGAATGAGATACCTCTGGCACAACCTGTCCCAGGTACCAGCTTGATTTCCAGCAGTGCTACCAGAATCATAGCCAGAAGGCAATAATGGAATTTGGGCTAAAAGGCATCTTCAAGTCATACAATTTAACAATTCAGTGTGTGTTACATGAACTACAGGCACTCACTGGGCAAGTGCTGAGTGTGTGCCTTTAACAAGGCCAGGACTGAGGATCACACTGCCTGACTCTGTGGGGTGTGACACACACTGATGCCGTCATGTTCTTCACATGCAGGGACCTTTTTAGTCACCACAATTTGACTGTGCAGCCAAAACCTCACCATGCAATCAATCAGTCAGTGGGAAACAAAGTCCATTTCAAACCTTTTCACTGCACAAATAATGGAAGAAAACCAAACAATATATAGTTTACTTGACATAGAAAGACTCCTCTAACAACAGAGATAGAAGTTCACTTAGCTTCCACTGGGTCTTCTGCAGCTTTAAATAATCAGTTCTACTACTAGCAAGTCTGATTGGGAATTTCCAATTAAAAATAGTATCAGATTTTTTTTTTTTTAAGTGGGACCAATTACAAAAATAAACTCTCCAGGAAAGAGCACTCAACAGAACAGAATGCTAATCAGGTCACTGGTAATAGCCCACCTGTACCTTGCTTGGGATAGAAAACTTGGTCTGCTCAGCCTTGCCAGGAGTGTGAATAGCAGTAAGAGGAGGAGGCCAGGAATGGGTCATCTCCTAGAGAAGAAAGAAAAACTTTAGAAAACAAATTCATGTACATAAAGAAGAAAGAGAGCTAAAATTGGTCACATCTGCTCCACTGAGCCTGGAGATGCAACTGCTCAAGGAATCAACCCCACCACCTCATGCCCTTAGGTCACAGATGAACACCTTAACAACCCCACAGGCAGCACTTCCTCAGAATGAGAGAGATAAGACAGGTTTTACTCTTGAAAATTGTGACCAACCACATCTTCATCAGGGGGCAACTGATTCCACCTCTGTGGTCAGCCTGACAAGCTGCATGAATAGAGCAAGGTTTTACCTGCAAAGTCCAGGCAGGAAGGGGGCCCTCCAGTACAGCATTGGGTGCAACCCTGTAGGGGAGTGCCTGGTGGCAGGATGCAGCCCTATTCAAGACTGCAGAGTGGGAAAATAAACAAGAGACAGGTCTAGAAAAAGATGGAATGGGCTTGCAGCATGAATGCCTGGTGTAGGAGAGAGCAGGGACAGTGTCCTGTGCACCACAGCATCTTCTTGTGGTCCTGGCCATAGGCTCTGATTGTGGTGAGCAACATCACAGCCTCAGAGCACTATTTCCACTTTAAAATGAGGGACTGAGAAATCAGGTGACTCTCACAGAGTTACTCAGAAAGTCTGTACTTAACCAGGAAACCCAAGTGTCCAGTGAATCCTGCCTACTAAACCATGTAAGCGAGGCATTCATTCTCTGTACCAGTGTGTTTATTCATTATTTGTACACTCATGTCCCAGTTATGTTCAAAGAAACAACCTGGGTGCCCATGGCTATCAAACACCAGTGAAAGAGCAATGCACACCCACTGCAGGGAACTGCTGCCCCAGCAAACCCCACAGGAGTAGACTGGGGCTTGTGCCTGGAGCAGGGGAAAATCACTAAAACCAAGGAACTGCACAAGTGTTGGCTTGGGCAGAGCTTGTAAATGCCCTTCTAATGAGAGTGTTTTATGGGAGACACTGCTTCTTTCTCTGTTATCTTTGCTTTTAATTTAATAAATATCCAGAGAGGCAGTATTAGTTCTCTGCCATCCTGTTGTATCTTTGTCTTGGTTGTTTTTCTTTGCCTAAAAGCTCAGAAAGAATTCTTTCTTGAGACAAGGGAGGCAAAGAGCAGAAGAGCATCCAGTCTTGGAAATCTTCTGTGCAATGGCCTGACTGCAGTAAACTAAACTTCCCAGCTGCTATTACACACTGGTCAAACCCAGGGCTAGTCACAACAAAGCTTATGAACAGGCCAGTTTCTGTAGGTTAGATGACGACCACTGCAAATGCTCCACAAATAAAAATATAACATAATACAATTAATTAAAGAAAATCTAGGTGTTGTCAAAAGGGCAGTCTGGTGTGTGCATTTTGGCTAAAGAGCTGCCCTGGGTGGCAACAGCTGATAGTTATGTGTAGTTCACTGAAGACACAGCCAGCAAATTTCAGATCTACAGCTGTCTCTTCCAAATCACATGTCATACAGGAGGTTAGGAAAGAGAAAGGGAAGCTGTGCACCATGGTCCTCAGTCAGTGGGACAGGCAGACATACAGACTCCCTTGGGCAGATGAGCCAGGGGCAGGGGAAGGTTTCTGCACTCCTGAGAGAACTTCTGGGTATCTGCTGTGGAGCCTGGGGTGTGCTTTCACTGCACAAAGCCCAAACGGTGGCCATGAGGAGGAAAGGAGGATTGCTGGTTGGCTCATCCCTGCTGGTGTGTGCGGCAGGGGCAGTTCAGGGCCATGGCAAGAGGAGCTCTGTTCAATGGCATCGACTGTCTGACCTCTACACGGGGAAGGCAGAAAAAGATTTCAGCATCCCGAGAACTTTCTGTGGGATAATATAATCCAAATCCTGCAGGCCTTTGCCAAAGCCTACACCACAGAGGTCGCTTTGTGGCAAATCTCCTCAGAGAAAAATGATGAAACACAGGCTGTATCACATAATTAAAAGAGGGCTAGGCAGTCTGACTGAAGGCAGAAATGAAGAATATTCTAGAACTACAATTACAGGCTTGACCTCAGTCTCTTCCTGCCCACACAGAAAATGCTGTACAAGGGCCTGGGATTCATGGGGAGGTGATGCCAGCAAACATTTCAAAATATTGCCTGTCAAAACACACATAGTATCCACTGCCTACCTACTTGGCAGGCTGAAGTGTAAGCAAACCTAGTCATCTCCCTGTTAGGGGACACGTGAACATAGAACAGTGGGAAAAAGAGTCTGCTATTATTTGAGGAAATTCAATTACAAGGTAAAAAATCCTGACTCCACTGAGGTTAGCACTATCCAATATCTGTGTTTACAGAGTGACCTCGTGAGCACCAAAATCTCTTACAAAGGTACACATAGCTACACTGAAGTATTTCACTTCAATTTTCACTGCAATGAAAATTATTGGACAGAGAATACCAGATAGGCTCACACATGCATAACAGCACAAACATTTAAAGCTCAGTGTATAGACAAACACTGCATGTGGAAGGAGTGAAAAAGTTTATAGTTACCTAAAGAAACACACCTACATCTACCTACAGACAGGTGCCAGAGCACTGCTGACCAAAGAACCCTGAATGGTGGTAGAGAAAGTTTTGGGTTTACTCATCTGAAAAATGTCACTTCAAAGTATCTGGGCAGCAGCCCCACCCCGACCACCACACGGCTGCATATTCCACTCACACAGAGCTGAGCTACAGAAGGATGTGCAAAAATGGCACTGCATTGCTGTCAGGAAAGGGTCAAAATCCCAACCCCACACCCTGCAGGAATGTGACTGCTTAGCTCACTCCTCCTCTGCTCCTTCAGCACAGATAGGTTACTCTGGAGCATCAGGAGAAAAGATGTCATTTGTTTAACCATCCACATCACCATTCTTTCTTATGCCCCAATGTCTTTTGGAGGTCCCTCATCTTTAAGTACTTGCTAAGCTCTATTTTGTTTAGCTTGTGAAATCTGATATATCTACCTTCTAATATTTTAAGGTTACAAAGAACCACACAGACAGTGTGTGTGTGTTGTGTATGCATCCATTAAGATGTGTCTATAACCACCTTAGTTCATAAATACCTGGTAAAATAGACAGGGAATTGAATTAATATTTTTTTCCAAGAAAAGTTAAAACACTTTAATCAATCCAAATTTGGAAGTATTTAGAAATTCCTGGAAGTAAAAATAATAAAAGAGAGCATATGAAACACTTTAAAGAGGAATTTAATGGCAACAAAGTAATCCCACAAAATTGAGTTAGGATTTATTTTCACATGGTTTGGACCTAAAATAATTCCAAAATCATGGTAACTGTTGGAGAGGGTAGATGACTGCTATAGAAGCATGCATTTTTTTATGGACCTGGAGATTAAATGAGAAAGTAAACCTGCACCATTTCTTGGCTTAAAAGTCACTGTGGTCCTCTGATGTAGTAACATCAAGCATCCTCCTTTTTGAAAATTATTTAAACATTGTTTTAATTGACTCCATGTGTTTTTCTTTTATTAGAGCTAGACATGCTCATCTCTTCAGCTAAGTCTGGGTTTTTTTGCTTATAAAAGCCCTCAGGTAAGTAACTAAGGACACATGCAGACACAATCTAATGAATCACCCAAAACACAAATACCCCAAGCAAACCTTCTAAGGGGTGCAGAGGTACAAGGCCAAATAATGATTTAAATGGAAGGAGAGGACTGGGGAAGGATTTAAACTTGCAAATTTTTAAGGAAAAGGTCAGAGTGAGAGAACTGTGTACAGGGGACATGGGGCAGATAGTAAACAGCTTTACAAAATCAGTCCCTAAAACTAATAGCCACCTTCAGGATTTATTTCCTGTCTCATTTTTCCATCATTTCCTTCATGTTCAAAAGAAAGTGTGCCGTGTTTTTAAGTACAGATAAAAGCACTGAGCCAGGCTCTAAGAGGTCATTATGAAAAAAAGGAGCAGGATTGTGTACTCTGTGTTCCTACAGAGGCAGCTTCCCTTCCCAGTGAGCTCTAAACTGCTTAGCCTGATCTAATTTGAAGTCTCTCAAGAGACAGGGCTCATGCTACTTCCCTTGGGAGAACTGAGGGGACACATGAGAACAGCCTTCAATTACAGAAAGAGCTGTTCCTAAAGGAGAGAATAATCTGTTCTCCAGTTCTATGGAGGATATGAACTTCAACTGCAGCCAGAAAAATTCCAGTCAGACACAAGAAAAAGCTCTTAATGGTAAGGATCCTGCAGGACTGAAACAGCTTGCTCAGAGGGTTACACAGACTCCATCTGTGGAGGAAGACGCCTAAGAACAGATAAGCACACATCAGTCAGTCATGGTTTAGGCAAAACCATCGGGATGGGGATGTGCAGTAGATGATGAGGTGTCTAAGAGCCTTCCCAGCCCTTTTTCTTGTTCTGTAGTTTTGATAGAGCGCAACTGGTTTGGCCAAGCCCTTTCCTTATGGCTTCTCTTGTGGATACATCCACAAAAAGGCAGAAGAAGAAAACAAAAAGGTTTTTCCTCTGTGGCCACAAAGGCAGTCTCAGGACCGACTAGAGGGCAGCCAGTGGAGCAGGAGGAGGACCAGCCCCACACATATCACCAGCAAAAAATTCCGTGTGAGGCCACTGCTGCTAAAGAGACCTTATCTGTGATATTTGGCCAAATGCTCCTCTCAGTCCTTTAAATCTTATCTAAATCTGCTGCTTTAAACTTCCTCCTATTTTTGAAGAAACAGTATGTTAAAGTTGCATTCAGAAAAAGTTAATATGTGATGAATACACGTTCTAAGGTTATTACAAACTTGATGCTACAGCTGGTGCTAAGCAACCTACAGCCTTGATGGAATAAAGATAGACAAGTGATTTACCATTTATTAAAGACTACATTAATGATTTATTAATGTTTTATTAACTATTTATCAATGCAACCTTAGTAAAAAGCCTGTCTTGTTTCACAGCATCTTTCTGGTTCCTGCATTTATGCAAACCTGATCAAACTCTCTCTTCTAGGCAGCCAGTAACGCATGAGGGGCAGTCACACTTCCTGAGTGTGATGCACACTGAATTAAAAAACATCTCGGCCTGTTTCATCTTTGGGGGAAAGGCTATGGAAAGAATGAATATATAGATATATATTTATACATGAAAATGACAAGCAAAGGACACTAAAGCCTAAAGGAACAAAAAGACAATAAACATAGGGTTGTTTTTATTCATATTCCTTAAGAAGGAATGGAAAATTTGCACAGGCAGTTGCGAATATCCTGACCAGTAATCTGGCCTGCTTTATACTGGGCCAAAGGCTTCCTAAGAAAGGGATTTTGATACATTGTTGGTATTGACAAGGACATGATAGATAAATTCATTAATACACATTTGATTATGACGTCTCAGCATTTAAAAAAAAAATCTCATCATCAAAGGGATACTACACCTTTTTCCCTGTAAGAGGAAAAAAATCCATATGACTTCAGAAAGAAAGCTCCTCCAAAGAAAGCTATTTTTCCTGGTATAAATATTAAAGCTGAAAACCTTTTACTCATGCAACTGTTTTAGAAAATTTATTATGAGTGGCTAATGCTCAGCACATATATTATGAGGAACAATGTGGTGGCATCTACAATGATGCCTTTGTCATACTAGAATTTATCTTGTTACTGTCCCAGAAATTGCTTGAAAGACAATTGGAAATACAGTGCATAAATGCCTGAGTTTATTATTGAAAAGCTAAAGTTTATTCTACAAAAAGCAACCATTTTTCTGACCACAGTGTTCACCTGTGGGTTTTATCAGTGATGACTACTAAGTTCCTTTTGCCAGTTGGGGAATGGGATGCATTCTGTATCACCCCATGGTAAATTAATATTTCTTTCCATTTTAACAAGAAGGGGAGAGACAAAAATTATATTCCATGAAAATGAATATAGAAATTGCTTTAGAAGCCAATTGTGGTTGACTATAAATTTTACAGCATATGTTTTCCTTTCGTAGTTTGTTAACATTTGGAAATCCACAAAGAAATATGAATATTTTCTTTTTCTGTTGAGTTCCTCAGTACTCCTGTGTACCTCAAACTTTTCAACATATTTTCCTCATCCTGTAGCTTTTATAACTAATAACACTCATATTCTTTGCTTAGAGCATTTACAAGACAATAAAAAAAGCAAGTAAATAATGACTGATGCACTTACTGCTCTAACCAATCTTGTGTGTGTGAAGAAAAACAATGCTCCCTTACAGTGAGAAGGTATCTCTGCTCAAGAGGCTGTTTTAGGGGGAGAGTAATGAAGCCACACCACATGAACCCACCAGTGGATTCAATTTCACAGGTCTGCTACAATCCCAAAGGAGACCATGGCCCATCTAACAGTGCATGTACCCCGTCAAAGGATGCAGCTCCCTGCTGGCTCTGGCCCCGAATGGTCCCTGCTGTGCATGCAGTGGTTCACTCCACAGGACCCTCTGTCCAACAGGTTGAATGCTTTTCTCCAAAGTGGATCAAGATAATTTCCTTCAGGGTCCACCTCATGAAGATTATACGGTCAAAAACTGACCTGAATGTCTCATCCTGACTAGGACAATCCTTCAGTTCAACACCAAGCAGGTTTTGTGCCCTTCAGCACGTCTCACATGTTCTTGGCATTTTTAAGAGCATGCAGCACAATCCTTTAAGGACCCACTATAGAAACACAACCATGGTGAACTGCACAGAGCCCAGATCTGCAGCAGCTGTATCCCTATTCCTGCCAGGCTTAGGCTCCCTGTACGAGTAAAGTGCATGAAGGACATGGGGAATTCACAGAATACAATTAGCAAAAAAAAAACCCCACAGTGTAAAAACAAAGCAGGACCTTACAGCAAGCACTCGCTTTTTTGATGATTTTTCTGTGATGAGAGAATTAAGTGTTCAGTGGCAAACAGGGGCTTGCAACTCCATGAAGTCAAAGGCATGTAAGGCAACCTCCCTGAACCATCATGTATTTTTCTTACATTGTCTGAGCCTCCAGTCAAAGTCCAGGAGATGAGCAGGAGCCAGAGCTGTCTGTGTGATGAGTCATGAGCTTCAAAATGGTCCAAAGACAGGCATGTACTGACCAGGAATAACAACACTGACTGCAGTGATAACCCTGCCTCCCAGCCAGGACAGGCAGGAGGAATCTTGTCAGCTGCAGGAATGGGGGGGTTTGTTAATGACAGGCCAAAATGGCTGTGTGCATGGAGAGGATAATCAAAGTTTTGCCAGGCACACGTGAGATGTTGGGCCACAGGAGCTATTTCTATTTCCATTTCCATGTAACTGTTCCTCTGCACAGACCTACTGAGGGGTCAGGGACATGAACTATCAGAATGGGTCAGACTTGAGGTCCTGCTCCTCTGGGATGCTATGGACAGTGTTTGGTGCTGTGCCTTTCACAGAGCACTTCAGAAACACCAAGGCAATCATGAGGGTAAAATCCTGATCCTTCATACTTAGAAATTCTCAGCTGTGCTGAGAGTTTTACTGTTTAATATGGCATCCAGAACTGGTTATTCAGTTCACACCAGCTAACACCAGTTTGACAGTCAATGATATGCCCATAAATACTCAGGTACTTGCAGTCCCATGTACCAAGGCCAGCTGCAGGAAGGGAAGCATCCTTCAGCTGTCACTACTGGTGAATAACCTAATGGCTTTGCTGTCCAGCACACAGAACCAGAGCCCTGTTGTGGACAGCATGGCCAATGCAATTCCTCCTGTTCTTGGCAGCTTCTCACCCCCGCTGAGATGGCACAGCCATATCCCATTGATTTTATTTCTTCAAAATAATACTTGTTGGTGACCATTCCCAGGGATGGCACATCTCATTTTCATGAGGGCCCCACAAAGTATGAAGTATGCATTAAACTGTTAAATACAACGTAACATCCTGGCACTGCAACAGTATAGTATAAACAAAGGCACAATAAGTCATAAAAAGCTAATTCTTTCAAAAGTTACTAATACCAACATATAATTTCATCTCTGCAATTTAAAAAACATTAGCAAAAAACCCATTCTCCAAGAAAATAAGCAACTGTGTTTTGAAACTATTCACTGCTGGCACTTGTTTAAGGAAATCTGGTAATTTGTTCCATCCATCCTGAGCTTCACAAGCTAGAAAGCATGTCTTGAATTGCCTGTTTTCTTCTCTGAAACTTAGGGGTCACACCAAGAGTAGAGTGGAACTATAATTTACAGTTACAAAACAAGACTACTCCTACCCTGAGGCACTCCACTGTGCAAATTTATACAATACATTACATCATCTCCTTTACATTGCCAGATGTAATCAATTCATGGGTTTTTTCATACAAGTACAACAGGGAATTATATAGTCACAGGACAAGACCTTATCAATGGAATTTATTATAAAATGCATTAAATTTCTGGAGCAACTTATGGCAACATAGTGAAAAAATAAAATCTCCAAATTCAGTATTAGGCAAAATTAGATTGCTAAACTACTAAACCTCTTGTTCTGTAAGCTTAGCACAGAAACTGTGTAAGTGTTATATTGTGCAATAATTTTTAGACCCATGTAACCAGCTTATAACTTACATCCAGACAATATGATGAAACTGAGTCCAAAAATCATCAGGAATTTGAAAGCATTAACTTGTGCCAGAAAACACCAGCTTTAGCCTTACAAAAGGGGAAATAAACTATCTGAAATAGCATATAGGAGAAATTAAGAAACCAGGTTAGGCAACGTATTTGAGTTTAAAGCCCAATTCTTTTGTTCAAGCCATGATTTGCTTTCATTAAGACTGGACTCCAAGCTGTTACTCATCAAATACAAAGAAATGAAGCTACCACACGCTGCTGTACAATACACATTGAAATCCTTTACAAAAGCTGTTTCTTTGCTTTCCAAACCAAGCCTCTGCCAGATCTCTTATTCTGCTTACCACACAAGCAGTATTGCAGCAGGGTTTTCCTGCGGGGGTGTGCCAGGGTAGCATTTGTTTTTAATGTTGTTCTCACACAGTCTCATCAACACCTCCACTGTAATGCTGCTAAACCAGCGGTATGAGGCTGAAGCAAAGACAGTGAACTCCTAGAAAAGCTGAAACCTGCCCTTACAAAGCTGTCCTTTTCCACCAATCCTTTTCCTTGTTTATGTGATGCCCTCCCTGCCACGTGTCTCAGTTGAGAACTTGCTTCTCCCTTCATGTATGAAGAATTCACTTTCCCCTGTGAAGCAAGGCACTTCCAAGTGCCTACTTCAGACACTTTGAATGCTCTGTGGGACACAAACTGTCTCATTTTTTTGTCTTATGCAATGCCTAGGGCCGTGATGGAACTTCCGAGTATTGGCTGGAAATTTGGAACAGAACTTGTGCACTGAAAAAGCCAATGGATGTGTCCAAAATGTATGGACAACACAGACAGCTTGATCAGCATTCAGCAAGCCCTAGATGTACAAAGAAACTCCAAACTTAAGCCTGATCATTGGTTCCTCTAATTTTGTAACCTTGGTTTCTTTTGTAAAGTTAAAAAGCTTAGCATTTTTTCCAAACAATACACTATAGGTCCTCATCTGTATCAGAGAGGTGGAGTCACTGCTGCCTCTCATGCTCAACCCTCTAATTCTATTCTTTTACAAAAAGACCTAAGCAGCCACCTGAAACCCTCTCATGCAACCTGGCATTTATTACAGTAATTTTAGGCCTTAGAAAAGAACAAACATTTCAGCCTGAATTTCCTTTTCCTCACTTGTGCCTTGAAGCAGGTCTGTTCCTGCATCTGTGTGTCCTGTAAATCATGCCAACACTCCCTTTTGATCCACTCCTGCAAAGCTAACAGGTGTAGAAAAAATGGATGTATGTTATAGAAGATGTTTTGATACAACATATACTTTTTTTGGCATGTCATCCTTACCCAAATAAGCTGGCTTAAATAGTAAAAAAAACTGAAGCAAAAACATGCTGAGGTCTTTTTGATCTCCTTTAAGGTATGGAGGCCTCAGAGTATTTTTGGTAGACAGATTCCCACTGTTGCATACATTTGATTCCTCATTTCCCAGCATGTTCTTTCTTACAGAGCTAGTTGGAGGCTGGAAACATTAAATACTCAGGACTGCCACTAAGACATACGACAGCTAAGGATGCCGGGTCCCACACAGAGCAGTCCTAGAGTCTGAAATCCGCATGTTCTGACTGTGCACCAGATTGATAGAGCCCCCTGTGTCTGCTTTTTTAAAAAAACTTCTGACAGCAAACTACATTGAAACAAACTAACTCCTAAAAACAGGGCTGAAAAAAGGGCAAAGTGCGTAACCTTCCTGTCTCAAAGTGCTACACTACTTTTTTTCCCACAGGAAAACCAATGACTAGGACAAAAAAGCCACAGCATTGAAATGCTGTAAATTCAGTGGTCCAACATTTAAAAATTGTATCTCTACATTACTAGATGATGACATGTATTGTCTTTTTTGCTTCTAGATGGCCCAAAAGGAATAGCAGACTGTTCATTAGTAATAGTTTATCAGGGATCACGTGAACAATTTGGAACAAACTTGGAGCAAGCCCAAGAAAAGACCACCCAGCAGACCCATGGCAGCTCCAGGCAGCTCGAGCAAGTCACAGCTCCAGCTGGTGTCAAACATTGACAATTACCAGTTACCAAGCAAAGATGAACTGGAGTAAACCTGCCAAAGGATGGTTTGGGTTTTTTAAAGTACAAAGTGCAATGTATTATTATGTTCAAGCAACTACCAAAAGGAGTTGCTGATCTCGCTTTGCTGGAGACATACAAAGGCTGGATGCAGAAACATGGCCTTCTTTTTGAAGGATAACTTGTGTTGTAAGTGAAAGACACTAGAAAATGACAATGCTGCTGCAAAGTAGACAAAATGATACATTTAGTCAAATTCCCAGTCTAAGCCTTTTCAAAAAACACCAGCACTTAGTGCAACATTCCTTGGGGTTCCTGTATCCTTTCTAACATGATAGATTTCTTTTAGTTTACGCTTACCATATTAAGAAAAATGGTAATGAGGAGATCATGACAAGCTCTTTTAAGAGCAACAATGACTCAATTGCCAAAGAAAAAAAGACGAGTGATAACTGTTTTCATGGAAAGAAACCTCCAGTGAATGCCTCACTGTTGAAGCTATGTTCTTTGCTTTTGTCTGAACTCTGGAATGACAAGGGGCTGCTCTTAAAAAAAATTCTGAGCATCAGTTTTCATTTGATTGGTACAACATTACTTTTTCAGATAAATTGGCAGCTCAGACCTCTTGTTGAAAAGATTAGGGATTCAAGAGGTTAGGAATGATAAAATACTGGAACAAGTGGGAAGGGATTAATTGGCTTGATTAAAAAAAAAAAAATCACTAGTGGGAATGTTCTCCTTCAAACCTAATATGAAGTGTTTTTATCCTAAGGCTCAGAGCAGTATTTTTAAAGGTTACTGTACCTTGGTGTACACAACATATTCTTCAGGAGGATATGCTCATGGCAAAGAAATTAACCAACTATGAAGCCCACAGGGGCTTTTAACACTCAGTGCTTGTGCAATAAATGCCATGAGAAGATCTCAAAGCATTCCTCACAAAAGATCAGTACCTGCCATTTTCCAGCTTGGCTCTACAGATTTGGTTCACACTTTAAACCCCATAGTCAACCCACAGCAAAGACAATGAACACTACTCTGCCCGTTTTTTTCCCTTTAACCACCCATGCCAGTCTCCTACACCCTTGTGAGTTCATGTTGCTCTTGTTTCACTCTGCAAAGTACCAACAGGTTTTTCCCCCCCCCCCCCCAAACAGTACTTGCTTACACATTGCAGAGAAGTTTTGGAATAGAGAAAACACTTAAACAAGAGCTGTAAAGTGTTGATAACAGGGTTTCTAATCACAGCCACACCAGAGCCCCGGCCCCAGGAACTCTGGACGGCCACACAACAACACTTGCAGCAGGCAGAATGCACAGGGTATGCAGAATGTTGAAAAAACAAAACTGGGCAGTTGGGTCAGACCTTCAGAGTCATGTTTGGAAACAGTTTTTCATCTCTTGCCCCTCTTGGTTTGTTGATCATTTGTTGCCAATGGTCAACACACACCTTGATGACTTGAACTAATAACATCATCTTCATTTCTAATGCTAGAACCTGACATTTTTTTCAGCTGACTTCTTCAAGGCTTGTGCCTGTATGACTGCTTTTAAATCAAAAAGAAATGTGAGAAATTGAAAACAAAAAAAAAAGAAAAAAGAAAATACAAAAACTATTCTGGTCAGATTTTCCAGCTATCCAAAGAAATTGTTACACCGCTGACAAATCAGTGTGGCAGAATCTACTGGCTAATTAAACAAATGTGACAATTTTACTGTGACAATTTGAAAACACTCAGAAGTGCCACCTATCCACAGTGTGCATTCTTCTCAAACTTATATTAAAACCCATGAAGTGTAATAAGAAATTGAAAGGAACTTACATATTGAATAAAAACACAATTATAAGCATAATTTGAAATGTACGGCTAAAATAGATTGGAAGTTCATAAGGTTCCTCAGAACATTAAATTCAGTGACACACTTTCTTTAAAGAAATGTTAGAAATTCAGATAGGCCACAGTATGTAGCATAATTTTAAATATCTGATTGAGCCTTGCTTTTGCCCAATCATCACACCAGTAATTCCAGCTGAGGACATCAATGCATTTTGCTAACAACTAATTTAACTTTTAACAATGGCAGCGTGGGTGAGGTTCTGTTTCACCGTTTCACAGGAGACACAGTGGAGCAAAGGGGCATCTCAAGGTTATTCAGGAAGATTAAAGGTACGATGCTTTATCTGAGTCTATGTATTCAAGCATTTATTGAGAGGGTGTTCAAAGACATGAGAAGATGAACCACACCAGTCTTTCACTAGCAGGTTTGAAGTGGTGTATTCTGAACACTCTGACAGCTGGAACAATCTCCACAGGTAAGAAGGAAAGCGCCTTCAGAAAAAGCTCTGCTGACTGTGGTGCATGACAGACCAAGGGAATGCAGCAAAGACATGAACTCTCCTCCCCAGAAGGCAGCTTCCAGAGCTGTTCTCACTGCAGAATGTGGAACAACTTGAACTTAAGGCAGATGACGGCCACACGGCTGCCTGCCCGTGCCAGGCTGCTTCCACAAACCTCATGGGGGTTGGCAAGTCTGACTGTGTGTTACCACATGACTCCTCCCAAGGAAAAGTCCACTTGCTTGTCCAAGGGGTCTCTCAGGAGGAAATAAAGTAAGTTTTGGTCCACACAGTTGGTGTCTGTATTCCTGCCTTAAGAGGAAATTAGGAGTGGCTTCAGTTAAACTTAGACTGCAGTGCACTAAGGAAAGAGCAACAAGCATTCGTGGTATTTGCTGTAACAGAACACTTCCACCCATCTCCTCTGAGCCCAGCAATGAGATTCCAAGTTGAAACTTCAGGTTTGTTCCAGATGTCAACTTTGTCCTGTTCTCTTTACTTTACTTCAGGATCAGAAAGCAGTAAAGCATTACAAGCTGCAACACACAGGTGTTGATAAAGCATAAAGGGGGAAACTGAGCATGCCTCAAGCACCTGGCATCTTTTTGGTCCATCACTTTAATTTCTCTAGCTCTTTCCTTACATAGGTTTCTTTTAACCATCAACTATTTTTTGATTGTCATCGACAGTAACTTCAGAGGAAAATTTCAAAAAGGTAAGTTCTAGAAACTCTTTCTGAAGGTTTGTTTAGTTGCATCTCCCAGTCCAGTCTTCCCTTGGACACTGCCAGTATCCCAGCCTTTTCCTAGTCTGTTTCTCTTTACTAATTGGGATTAGGCTAACTTGTCCTTCATGGACTCTACGAGCCTCAGCACTGCTGACTTAGGGGGAAGCTTCCTACCAGGATCTAAACCCCACAACATTTGCCCCCAGGGCTGCAAAAATGGGGCTCTTCCTATTTGAGACAGAAAGAGCCACAGAAGATGTTACAGACATTTCAAACCAGAAATGTTTCTAAAGCACTCATTCATTTCAGAAAGCCTCACTCAATTTTAATACGTTTTCAATGTCTTCATTCTGTGCCTAAAGCAATTTGTTATGTAGAGTACACATTATTAATCTATTTAAATGAAAGGTAACATTGCTAGTAGTTTAAACACATACTAGTGCCCATATTTACCCATGCTTCACTTTGACGGGACAAGATGAAATAACAGAAAGAATTAATCTGAGACCAGAGAAATATTCTGCTACCTATATCTCAAAATAGGACTAGATTTTTTTGCTTAATGCTCTGTCAGTAAGCTGTGTAAGTGGAGTATGGGAACTTCATATATGGGCCACACTGCAGACCGTGTCATTCTGGAATCAGCAGCAGCACTCCAGGACAGACACACAACAGGCTCTGAAGCTCTGAAATGGTGTTTTTATACAACATAAACTCCTACAGCCCACAAGGTCCTTAGGGGAGGATACCTGGTACAGCTAGAGCCAAAGGCTATAACACTGTAAGAGTGTTTAAAATTTTCCATCCAGTTCAGCACTTGAGGCCTTTTTCTGTCCATGGAGCATACAAAAGGTCAGAGTTGATCTGACATGCCAGATTCCTCGGGTCTGTTTTCTTTCACACTTTCACTCCAAGATAAGGGAGTTACTCTTTATTTACAAGGATGAAAAGGGATAGGAATTCAGGTCCCATGGGTCTCCAAATCGGGAGCTGGAATCTTAGTGTTATGACATTCTCCACTCAACTACAAAACTCCACCAAATTGTTTTCCCACTTTTTTTGTCTCTTTCACTTATTTCTGGAACTTCAAAACTTAGTGGTATTTGAAAAAGTAGTATATAAAACAACCAATGCTTTTAAGTGCTGCAGAGAGTGCATCTGATCTTCCACAAGAGTTGCAAAACTTAGTAGCTTTTCCTCTAAGACAATGCCTTTGCTTCAATTACCTTCTTGTTTGAACTGGCTTTAAACCAATTACTTTGTATAGTCTCATAAAAAGTAATTATTTTTATCATAACAGAGTGCCTAATCAGAGTGAGGATGCTGAGCATGTAACATGGCAATACATAGTGGATTGTTTTTGAGCTGACTGCCAGTGAGGGAGAGAAAATAAAAGTGGTTGTTTTGGTGCAAAAGAGATGCTAAAGAGCTTGGAAAACAAACTTCACTTCTTCACTGGCAGTCATTGACTTATTTATCATGGGAGTACTTAGTTTCTTTTCAGGAGCAGCAATATATGTCTGAACTCTTGTGATGTCAACTCACTTTACAGTAATTTTAGTAGCAATGGTAAATCTGGCAATGATGGTAGAACTATGTAATACTATTGAAATCAGCAATATTTCAATTTGGCAGTACAAAAATATGTGTTAAAATGTTATGGTAAAGGAGATAAGAAAACAGCATTGAATAGTGAGTTTGAAATAGGTGCACAGCAATCTCTCTCACTTTTCCTGAATACCTTTTGTAATCTTTTTTTATTGTTGCGGTGTAGACGGGCTGCAATAGACCCACATAATGATCAGATTTTACATTTCAAAGTTCTTTGCTAAATAATTTATTTTATACCGCTATGAAAATAAAACCTTTATTTGATAAATGTGCCCGCAAGCTGGAATCAGACCTTGCTTGTCTGTCCTGACAAAGGTCTAATCTTTTTGCTGCATTACATCTTGAAGAGGCATTTATCCCTGTAACAGGCAGGTGCAGAACAGCAGCTCTGGAACACAGGAAACTGCGCACACCCCCGCGCATCTGTCAGATCAGACCATCAACCTTTCCTCCCTGTCGCCTCCCCGGCAGCACGCGGTCTGCCCTGCCTTCAGCTGGCAGCACAAAGCAGATTTACCCCACAGATCTGCACCACAAGTGCACCCCTCCCCTCCCATGTAACCTGTGCTGTGCCAGCCATGCACGGGGGGCCCGCACAACACCCGCCTCAGCAGCGACTCACAGCAGCCTCCCTCTCTGCCTGAGGTTATCTCTGAGCTCCACACGTGATGCACCCTCAGGTTAATGCACACAGCTCTGGCAAGGTGCTCCTGAGCTGCTTTTCTCATGGGTGCCACCACAGGGTTGTCACTGTAAAGGTGAATGGCCGAAAATTTGGATAATCCTGTTCTGCCACGGTCAGGTGCAGCACACAGGGACCAAGGGTGTGCTCCAGGCTGGGAGGACCTAAGACTGCCTTCCCCAGCTCCCAAGGAGCCTTTTGCACGCCAAGCTTATACCAGGCTGTCCACAAATGACTCCAACTATTGATCTCACCCTTCCTGTGTGTGTGCACTGGACAGTGCAAAAATGCTGGGATAAGGCTTCCTTTGACCTTGCTGGAATTGTTGCTGAATGCTTATGGTGATAATGTTTGTGGTGATACTGAGACCAGAATTGAGCTGATCACCTACCAGACCAGGAAGGAGCTGTTCTCAAAGAAACACTCAGCATTTCCATTTTCTGGAGTGAGACCACATCTAGAGAGTCATCAGAGCACAGAACTGGTCTCTGCTTTTATGTGTACCTAAAGTAATGCAGAGGTAACTCCTTTTTATTTAATAACAGCAGCAGCAACATAAGTGGAGCTGCTGCCAATATATACCAGTGTGGGAGGAAGAAGAATTCAATGAACTCAAATGAGATCAGAGGTCAGTGGAATTACCCCTTAATTTATATTGTTGTGAGAGCAGAAACTGATTCTGCCTCCATTGAGAAAATGCTGATAAAAAGCTTGAAAATGCAATGGTTTAGAAATTGCTATGAAATTAATTGTTTTTA
This sequence comes from Rhipidura dahli, assembly GCA_013399225.1. Classification (NCBI taxonomy): domain Eukaryota; kingdom Metazoa; phylum Chordata; class Aves; order Passeriformes; family Rhipiduridae; genus Rhipidura; species Rhipidura dahli. The sequence goes on from VXAC01000152.1 coordinate 1,064,603, forward strand.
TCCATCCAAATATTTTTGTACATAAGCAAAGTCTGAAGGAAAAAAACAACTCTCAAAGAAGGCTATTACCCGTTCCTTACATGCTTTCAAAGGCTGCATGCCAGAGCAGGGACAAAGGCCACAGATCCACATTTACACGTGGGTTAACTTTTCAATCCATTTTTTCATTTCAACAGAAATAATAAATCACCTTATCCAAGAGAAAGAAGCAGCTTGACACAAAACATATGGTGCTGGGCTATTTTTATAGCACACCTAAGACATATAGGGATTCATTTATTTACTCAGCTATTTAAAAGTGGCTACTCTTACTCATTCTCTGGACAGCTAAATGCCAGGTTGCTAAGTTACTGTTACTTGACATCATCTCCTCCCCAACGTGTTCCCACATTTGACAGGCTCACATGATTTACTAGGCCAGTCAGCTCGTTATTCACTTGTCCAATGACGTCCAGGTAATCATTTTAAATTCACATCATGTCCTCCCCAGCAAGCCCCCAGACTCCACATGAAAATATTTAAACTACCCATCAGCTACTAAGTGCATTTGTAACCACAATGGACAGCGTACCTGTATTTTTCAAATTACAATTATTATAATTAGGTTTACCATCATTCTTCAATGTTGGTTTGCATTTTAGAAGAGAAAACAATTATTGAGGGGCAAATAATGGGCTGTATCTGTTACAGTCTAATTTTGCTATGTGAACAGCTCACTTCAGCTGTGGGTGAGACACATTAAATCCATTAGTGCTATCAACTGGCATGAGGAAGGTGATTCCACACATAATTTGCAGAGGCAAGGGCATTTTCACCTGCTGATCAATTTACATATTCTCCAATGTCATTAGGCAGGAGCTAGTCATCAGAAGACGACCACACAAATTAAAGACTTTGCTCATTTAACTCCAGTCATTTTCACACTTATTACAATCTGAACTATATTTGGGATATGCCTTGCTTCCAGACTAGAAAGTTTCTAATTAGTATCACAGCTGTCCACATAACACCAGAAGTCCATCTAGTTACTTGAAGCCTTCCTACAGTGAATATGCATATACAAGAATTCTTTTGTTCCCCTAAGCAGGGATGGGTTTCCAGACAGCAGCGCTGCCCAGATGGTTACAACACAGCCACGAAAGCTGCATTGCACACACCAGGGCCTCACCGCTGCTGGGCTGTGTCCAATCCATGGCCTAAACACCCAGCCCAAACTTCCAATTTACACTGCGAGTCCTCCAGAAAATTTAATTCAATAAAATCTCCTTTCCCTCCTTTGCATTGTTGTGCTCTTATCAACTCTTTAGCCAGAGGTAAACCAGCACTGAGGAAGGTCCCTTCTGTGCTCTCCACAGGCAGGAAAAGGATCACTGCTTGTTCTCCCTCAGTGTCACCCACACACCTCAGTGCCTGGGCCAGCATATGGTTCACATCACATGCAGTGACAGCAAGGCACACTGGTGAAAAGCACTGGTACAAGTGGCACATGTAACTGGAGACTGGTTTTAAATGTCAGCTCTCCCACCCCATCTGCACCGTGGATCACAACATTTCAATTAACTCATTTTTCAATGGATGTACACAGCAAGTGACAACTTAATTTAAATCCATATTAATAAAATGTGAATTACACACACACTTTTAATTGCCTGTCTTCCATATTATCCACACTTTCAAAACCATTGCATTAGTTTGAAAAAAAAAAAAAAGCCAAACAAATTTTAGAACAGAAGTGTTGACCACCAGGTATCTGCTTTCATCATTCAGTTTGGTATTAGCAACTTGTATTAAATGCAATCTGTGCTACCACTACTGTTTGGCCTTAGTTGTATAATAATATTATTATTATTGTTATTATTATTATTATTATTATTATTACTTATTATTATTACTATTATTATTATTTT
>VXAC01000152.1:1072834-1088517 GCA_013399225.1 Rhipidura dahli
CCAGCTAGAAAAAAACCCCACAACCCCCTACAGACACACACACACACACACACACACACACACACACACACACACACACAAGGAACAAGAAATTACATAAACCCAAGATTTACCAGTGCTGAACAGGGCACGACCACTCATTTACCTAATCATCTGTAATGGACTACCAAGTAGAACTGGGTAATTTATGTAGCATGATGGCTGATTTTCAATTTGCACTGTCCTGTATGTGTTTCTTATTGGAACAGGCAAAGCAAATCTGTGCAACTTCACTTGAGGAGCAGTGCCAAGGCTGCCTGGCATGTGAGGAGGGCTGGGGAGAAGCGGGGCTGGGTGGGATCAAAGGCAGCAAAGGTGCACTGGAGCTCTGTTACCCACTGTCCCCATCACTGTGACACACAGCCCCAAGCCCTGATTTGCTCCTTTTACCCAACAGAAATTCCTGTTACTATTGCCACAAATTTTTGCACAGTGACCTTTCCGCAGGGATGTCTGGAGAAGCAATTTATTTTTATACATTATCATAATATAAAATTATTTAAGTATGTATTTGAATCAGAGAAAAATGCATTCTGCAAATATCCGTGTTTTTCTCCTTAACCACAATCCTATTTAATCAGCTTAGAAATTGAATTGCAGCAGCTTCAAAAAGTAAATTGAAGAGACCTCTTGCCCTGCCTCAACAGTGGGAAAAACATGGTCTTTCTATACACTCTCAGCTAATAAAAATCCTCAAATTAAACTTTAAAAATATTTAAGTGAACTACCCTTGACACAGTCAAATATCAGGAAATCAATCTCAAGTTGATTGAAATCAAGCTTTTGAGCTTAAGGTACTGCATACTGTAACCCACATTTTGCTCACTTTGCAACGCAGTCTTCCTGGAGGGTGAACTAAGCTCCAGCTCTCCCAAATGCAGATGTCTGCATCTAATTTTGATGACAAAATGTAAATAAAAATATTTGTATCTTTGAAAACGATCTCATATGATACCCCACATCAACAACTTTTACATCTACTTCTTAATCGAGACATTGAATTGGGCTAAGACCACCTGACATTATTTCACTTCTGACCTTTTCAACTGTCAAAGCAGGCAGATTTTTATCCTACAAGACTCCAGCCAAAGCCTCAAAGGTGCAGTGCCAGAGCATTAATCCATTTCACTAGACAGTCATTGAAATTATAATTGAAAGTTCAACTTACTTTAGCATTTTATGCTGAAATACTTCTGGCAGCCCAGGGCAGAAAGTTGAAATCTGGTTTCCAATGGAGACCATTTCCAATGGTTTTTAAATGTTGGCAGGGAAATACCTTATAGTCAAAGAGATCAGCAGATGCCAGCTTCCATTAATTTACTTTCTGTGACTGCTGCTCACTTCACAAAGCCTTTCTCTACCTAAGGATGCTGACCTGTTGCTGAGTCCCATCAGAAATGGACCAAGAAAGACACCTATTTATTAGGAGATGGGAGACATGCCAAAAAATCCCCTACAGCAGCCAGGGCAGATCCCATCCCTCCATTTATTCTGACCAATGCCATAAGCAGAAAAACAAATGTGCACAGAAGACAGGACACAGGTCTGTAAAAGATCCAAATTCAAGCTAAATAATCTGACCTATGTGCAGCACGCTATAAAGAGTAATTCCAGAACCTGAAGGATCAGTAGACAGCTTTTCCTCTTCAGCAGAAGTTGTCATAAAGGCAAAAAGAATCTAAAATTTTGCATCTGAAAATAACATCACCATTTTAGGTAGTCAGGGGGCTGTAAATCCTTTGTTCTGGCATTCTGGAGCTGCCCAAAGGTCTCTAGCCAGGAAGTTCCATATAAAGAGCAGTTTATTATTCTTAGACTAATCTCAAAAGCTATCTAAACAAGCATTTAAGTTAACTTAGAAGACATGTTTCATTAAGTCTAAACATTTTTCTTTCTTCATTTTTGAAGTTGGGATTGACTAGTAATTCTTGGCATCTTATCCAGACGCTAAAAAGCTTCCTATTGGGGAGCAGGAAAGGGGAAAAGGGAACATGAGTTCTAATACCTGTTATGCAATAATAGGTCATTTTATCAATTCTTTCAAGACTACTGTTGCATTTGCTCAATAAATTCTACTGTCTTTATCTGCACAAGGCCCCTGAAATCCTGAATGCCAGGATATGAACCCACTAGTTCAAATCACTGAGAAATAATTCTGCAGCAATGCATGAGCAGTGGGAAGAAAACAGCCCTGCAGACCACATTTACTGGGGCTGTGCTGGGTCTCCTTGAGGCACAGTGATCTCAGCTCTCAAAGTCACACTATTAAGGCAATGAGAAAATAGACCAGGGCAAAGCAAACCTCACAGAGGGCATCAGAGACAAATACCAGAACTGCAAGATACCTTTGGGACATCAGCAGTGACATTAGCAAACTTTCTGTACCCTTGGTGAGGGTGACTTGGAACTTCCTGCTTCAGCACCTTTAATTACTTTGCTGTTGCCAGCCTATCTGAGGTGTCTGCTACCCTGCACGTCCACGTGGGTGTTTGTGCTTGCAACTGAGTGTGTATTTCTCCCTCCCTTTCCTCCTCCTGAGAGCTCAATGGCAAAGATCACCTACGGCTCTCTGGACTGCTGCTGGAGTTATTTCCCACACACAGTGTGATGCTCCTGCAGCACTCTGTGTCCAGGTTCTGGATGCCACAAAAGCAGCAACTGCTCTCTGGATCCCTGTCTGGGCTCTTACCTATTTTCCTGCACTGCACTCAATCCACAGACTGCAACAGGATCAGGACTCAAGTGCTTTAACACTCAGCTTTCAATGGAAACAATTAATTTCAAACAGTTTTATTACAGAAAAATATTCTGACTGAATTTATTACAGTAAGAGATAAAAGAATTTTGAAGCCACTGAGAGAATTCAGGAATTTTCATTTTGCTAGATGCGTACTGCAGCTTTGGGCAAATTAATTAATTCTGCATTTCCACGTTTAGGCATCTGTAGAAACAAGAAAAGCATAAAAAAGATAACTTGCCATCACCTAGGTATAGCAGGAAACACTGGAGATCCTCAGCAGGATGGTGTCATATAGGAGTGACATATACACACAAAGCTGTATACGACTGGAGATTCCTGACTGCTGTAAATGTCAATCCTCAATAAATGCTTTGACCTTTTTTATCTATTATTTCCACTTTATAACTGAAATCAGGTCTGACACACTGAGCATTTCAGGGGAATAAATGCAGCTTGGGGATGACTTTGCAGTCTCTTGTCTCACATCACACCCTTGAAATGCATGATCTCCCCAGAAACACAATGCTGTCATGGTACTTAAGCCCCAAGGACCTCCAGCATCCATTTGCTGGCTGACCTAACAAGCCAATGAGGCCATTATCAGCATGTCTCTGTAAGCCAACGAGGTTTCTTTTAGTGGAACTCCTTAAAGCACATGGCAGCTTTATCTTAGAGAAGTTATTCTTTAGGCAGTTAATTGAGATACTCCATGGGCAGAGTCACCTTCTGGGTGAACCCACTTCTGCACTGACTACAGAGAGAGGCCAGGGTCACCACTGTGCTTAACTAGGGAGTCTCAGCTAAAGACTGAAAGTTAGGTGAATTAAATATGGATCACAAACCCCACAACTGTGCAGCAGGCTCGTGTGCCAGGCTGAACTCACAGTGCAGAAATGGAAACAGATGGGGAATAAATTCCCCATCAGACAGTGACTTGGAGATCTGAATGCAAAATTGACACTCACGTTAAGCCAGACAATGAGCAATTTGTTGCCCAATGATGATTTTGAATTGGCGAGAGGAAGGGGAATTGCTTTGATTTGGACTTAAAACAGTATTTTAAAACCCTTAAAGAAAGATAAATTTTGAAATTATTTGATGATTAAAAAAAACCGAAATTGAGAGGGTTCCTACTGATTTCAACCTGTTAAACCATTTTCATGAAGGAAACAAAACAAAATAATGGCAGGAGCTCCAGAAAGAAACAACACAGAATTTGTTTTAGTAAATAAAAAAGCCAGTTAAGAAAATGCCTAAATGTCTGCTCCTGATTGTCACAATGTCCTAGAATTTTTAAAACCCAATAAAATGAAACAATATTAAAAGAAGTGGCAGCACTGCTAAATTTGACCTTTCACTGTAAAAAATGTGTCCCCCAAGTTGCAGAGCTGCAAGGCTCAATTTCAGGCTTTCCTCACCAACAACTTTGCCAGTGGGATAACCGAAAATCCAGTTTCCCTTCCACATACAACTCAGTTTATTAAAATCACAGCATTGTTGCAGGGCTAAACATGTGGGTGGTGTTTTGACTCAAATGCTTCTGTTTGTGTGCAACCAGTAAGCTCAACAAAATGAAATGGAAGAAACTCTCAAAAATTATCGAATTGCCAGATTTTTCTCACTGGCTTTTCCAGAGAACAGCCCTGCTTTAACTGGCTGAAGAGAAAAAGCTGTTGTGTCTGAAATGGCCAGAAGAGAGGAAAAGCTGGCAGAATGATGTCTTCCTAGGTGAGGGTAGTCCAAGACTTAATTCCATGTGTCAGCTCAAGATAACAGTCACACGCACATGATCTCATCAGCCCTTCAGGAGAGAGGATTTTACTTGATGCTTGGTAATATTATTTTAGAGACTTTTTTAATATGCTTGCAGTACACACAAACAAGGAAAGAATGCCATGCAAACCTCCATCTAGATACCACTTAAAGGGATATGCAATCATTATAATCAGAGTTACTGCAGCATTAATAATTATGAGAGGGAAAACAAGGAAAAGACGATCAACCAGTAGGAATTCCATGTGCTGGCAGAAGCACGCGCTGTCCATCATCACTGCTCAAATCTCTCCCAAGCCTATCTGCACCCCCATGTTTATACAAGAGCACCCCTCGGGCCAGCAGCGTACCCTACATGTACCAGCTCTGTGTGTTATTCAACAAAACAGGGGGAAAACCCTTCCTGCTGTCCCCCCTGCCCTGCCACCACGAGATGCTCAGAGGGCTCATTCCTGCCCACCCTCCTGCTGGCCTCCAGCAGCCAGGCAGGTCAGCCATGTGATGGGTCCTAGTGTAGCACTGGGGTGTGTTTTGCAAAAAGGCATTCCAGAGCTTTGTACCAATTCAAAGGGAATTCAGGGTCAGTTACTAGATCACTTCACATTTCTTGAGACACTGTAGGCATTTCCAGTGCTCCTGCCCTGAATGTCTCTTTGCAGGGACCCCAGGCAGGGGTTTCCCAGCAGCCTCAGGTCTAACCTGACCTGGTTTCTGTTGCCTTCCCCAGCTCCATCAGGATTCACTGGTGCAGCAGCACAACCTGAGCTGCCTCACACGAGTTGCCCTTTGGCACCCGGTGGAGCAACCTGCCAGCCCTAAAATGCATGAGCTGGACACACCAGCAGAAGGGATCATGCAGGTTTGAAAAGACTTCTTTTAAACAACAAAAGCTAAAAACTAAGGAGTTGATTCTCTGTTGTAGCTTGACAGCTAGAAGGGAGGTAATAAAATTGTGCTGGCAGGAGTTCCCTTCTCAGAGATGGCCTGGCCAAGCTCACAGGAGTGCTGGCTGCCGGTCCCTGCTGAGCCATGCGCGGGGTCCCTGTCCCCAGCGCCCACAAAGAGCAGCTCCCCTGCAAATTGTCACCCCTGCCCAGCGTCTGCTCAAGCCCCCAAACACAGCCCAGTGCCACCCTCAGCCTGCCCTCAGTGGGGTCAGAATAACTAACAATCAGAGCTTTTTTTCAGTCATGAAAGCACAAACTCCGCAACGCCTGACAGCAGCTTGAGCTCCCAGCTCAGCCATCAGCCTTTCCAAGCCTTAGGGAGGGACAGAGATACTTGTGGGATTTTATATATAAAGTCATACGTTTGTCTAAATACTCAGATGATTTCCATATACGCACACTAGCCACACAATGCAATAATAAATTATTTCAATAAATGGCATTGCTCTAAGAAAGCAAGAAGGATAATATAATTGCACAAGGTTTAAACAGGATGTAAATCAGTGTTAAAAAAACCAAAAAAACCCCAAGTTAGCATGAAGCTGTTTACTCCTAGAGAATCTCCACTGCTCTAACATTTCAGCAATAGCCTCCAGTCGTGAGCGTGCTGCAGGAAGTAACAGAGAGCGGCTCAGCAGATGAAACAAAGAGGACCTAATTACCATGCGAAGCACAACATCCTTCAGATGTGATGAGAAACGTGACTGCATGAAAAACTGGTCCTGGGGAAATTTCAAAATATGACCACCCAAGCATAAAGAAGAGAGTGGTGAAAACCAGAAAAATTGCAACATGAGGGTATAGTATTTCTATACAAAGAGTATCAGTTTAAAAACATTTACATACAGATATTGTACATATACACACATCCATATGCACACAGACCAATACAAGGAACTGTGTGATTGTAGATGAAAGCTATAAACATATAAAACCTTTCTAGCCACATGCTACATATTAATAAAAAAAAAAATCACATAAATTCTTTGTATGTTGATCCATGGAGATTCTTGACAGAAAAGCAAACAAACAGCCAAATGCATGAAAAACAACCAAGCAGCCTGACAATCCAGCACTATCCTTCCATTTTCATCATACTTGATCATTTAATATTCATTTTTTCCCTACAATTCTACAGTGTGAATATCAATAATTTATGAATATTGTCCATAAATTATTTTGGGGGGGTTATTGTATATGTGTTTTTGGTTTTGTTTTCCTAAAGAAGAGGAACATGGATGATAAGAACTGACATGATGCCACAAGGTAAAGCCTTGATTCTCAGTTACTGGTAGAGGAGTCGTGTCATTTGCATAGCAAGTTCAAGGAGGTATTTAAAGCCACAACAGAGAAAAGGCTGCCTTGTGCTGTGGCTGGGCCCAGCACAGGGGCCACGCTGTGGGTTCGTTCTGCAGTCACCTCTGCTGGCCCCACAGAGCTCACATGGGTTTGGCACAGCGAGAGCCCCCACACCAGCGCGATGTGAGGCTGTGCTGGGGAATGGTCACTGCTCGCTCCAAGGTGGGAATACAGTGCACCATTTCTGATTTTGTCATACCGAAAGCGTGACCATTCTGGCAGGAGATTGCCAAAAATATTATTATCTCCTGAATGCCCTTTTGCTAGAGAGCCAGAGCAAGGCAGACGTTAACCCGCACATTTAGTGCCCCAGCCCAAGGGTGTGAGTGTGGGGGGTGTGTATGAAGCTGATGGTGCATCTTGAAAGACTGCTCAAAGTGTGCAAAAGCTGAGAAATAAGAGTTTGCAAATTCCTTGGCATGATCAATACTGCTCTCCAGCTCCAGATTCCTTTATCGATGACAGACTCTCTTGTTGCAGTGATTAGAGATTCTACATCTTTTAATCACAAAGAACATGACAACTACACCCTATCCATAGCTTTGTGATTTACAGCAATTGATGCACTATCATAATTGCATTAGTGCAATGATAGCTTTTGGGTGTTACCCAAGTAGCTGAATTTAAATATGGTTGTGTTTGTGACAAACTGACAAGAAAAATCTTATGTTTGAAGCCAGCACTGATCATAACCCATTCAGCTTCCCTTGCCTCCCTCTGCCTGTTAGTGGCAGGGATGAACCATTATCTTCCTGCCTTACTAATTCTAACCATAAAAAAAGGGAAAGCCAACACATGGATTAAACAGAGAAGGTTGTCTTGTGTATGTGTTAACAGATATATAAGTTTAAGGAGCAACACCCCAGTCTTCTAGTAAAAGTATTGACTCCTTTTGCTGTGAGTGAGCAGATTTCAGCTTAGCCATCTACAGGCCTTATTTTACACCTTTTTAGACAATTCCTCAGTTTATACCATGAAGTCACCTGAACACTGATGCTTCTTTTTAATTTCAGGGGATTTGTTTGTTTTATTTTTAGCCTGATTCCTGACAAAAGAGACACCCACAGATTGCAGTCATGGGAGTATGAAATAATGCATGTGTTTGTGCTCTCACACAAAAAGGGTGTTCACCTCACCCCTGCTGTCCAGCATCAAGGTCAAAAGATAAGGAAACTCTTCGGAGTTTGAAAAGAAGGCAGTGGGGGAGAGGAGAAGGACCCTACTGCTGTCCCATTTCAGGAAAAGCTAATAAAGCTCACCCTTTGTAAGATATCAGAGGATCTACATGAGAGAGAGACATTACAAGCCAGGCTTCATTAGCTCCTCTGCTCACAGAGTGACTTCCTTCTTTTTACAAGAGAACAGAAGATTTCAGTCTCCTGAGCTGAAAGAAAGCACAGGCTGGCAGGGAAGAATGAGACTAGATGAAAAGCAGGTTCTTCTTATCTCTTTCTAAATATTTTCATACAAAGTATTGGCTTGCATGCCCCCTGCAGTGTCCCACCTAAGAGCACTCAAAACAATGAGCAAGTGCCAGAAGCTGGTGCTACCTGCTGCTTGCAGGCAATAGGAACCAATTCAGGGCAGTCTGCAGCTTTCCCCAGGGACTGCCCTGGTGCCTGCAGGGCCATGCCAGGCGTCACAGGCTCCTCGGGAGACCCTAGCTTGCTGCTCTACCAGATGCAGTCCAGGAGACTGCACTCCCTGCCTGACCCTCAGCTTCTCCCCAAAGGCCACAACAGTGGCACAGGGTTTCTGGGAGCATCACATCACATCTGACAGGGGAAAGCCATTTCAGGATTCCCTACAACAGCACCTTGGTTGCAGGCACAGAGCCAGCCATGGAGCATTTCCTTGCGAGAAAGAACAACATTTCCTTGCTTTCCTTACAGCAAGAGCCCAAAAGCTGTAAGTCTAATAGGAGATTGAGGACACTCTCGGTGGCCTGGATGGCTGCATCAGAAGTGTCCCAGCACAGCCCTGCCTCACCCCCAAGCATCTCCGTTTATGCAGTTAAGGGCTGGCAAGCACAGCCCTGGCACCAGCTCCAGCACACTCAGCTCTTGTCAGAGCAATGGGCAGGGCTGGCATCGCTTCTCTGCTCGCTTTGGACACCAAGGACAAAGCCCAGAATGACCAGCCCAGTAACCAGACCCACTGCAGGGCAGAGGGGAAGGACACAGGGAGACTAATATCCCTTGCACTGACATGAAGCCTCAGAACTAACCCACAGCATTTCATTTAACTGTTAATTTACATCCAACATCCTGGTCATGTTTCTGAATATGCTGAATGACTGGGGACCTCCAGATTTCAGGCAGGAGTCTATGAAGCAGAGATACCAGGTCTCTCCCTTCCTTGGCAGAGATCCTCAGCCAGCCTGTCCAAGCACCATGCTCTCCTCAGCTGCTGCCTTCTAGGAAGGTCTCCTGAGCAGGAGGTGGTAACAAGGTACCTGGGATCAGCCTCATGAGTCTGGCTGTAAACCTGGCTTTGCTGCTAGAGGTGATCATTCTTGCCTGATGACAGAGCACAGGGATGGGACTGAACTGTGTGTTTAGTTTGGGACTATTTACATAGTTGGAAGGAGGATGCTCCACCCCAGTGTGGGACGAGTGAAGATTACTGTTCTAGATTGAAAGTCAATATATAAACACAAATCTTTTAAAAAATCCCCTCTTAAAGCTCTGAAAACACATCCAGGCTATTAAGTCTCGTCTCTGGGACAGAATCTGTCTGTCATGACAGTGCTGGAAAAGACTATTTTTATGTGCAGCTGTACCAGCCTTGTGCCTGCTCCCTCTGCACTGCCCGAGCTGGCACCTCGTTGTTACCCCGGTACCCACTCAGAGGCACAGGGCTGTAACTGTGCTGTGAGCCAGCTGCACAGCTGGACTTGCCCAATCCATGGTCTTGAGGCTCTCCTGAGAAGTATCTACTGAGCCACTATGCAGAATTTTAAGAAACTTGCCTTAGACAGCTGCTGGATGTTCTGCTGGATATCCAGTTTGGATATTCTGCTTCTGGATACAGCTCCCTAGAATAAACAACTGTTGTAATCACAGTAAAATAAATACTCTCTTGCAGTTGAATAATGTTGGTTCTAATTACAGTATCATTGATGTATTTTCCTATTAGAGCAAGATTTCCACTTATTCTTTTCTATATTTATTTACCCAAAACATAATACTCAGTATGATGTTTGCAATTGGGCTGCTGCTGCTCTTTCTTTCTGCCAGTTTTACAGCTGGTTCTTAGGCGAAGTTGATCTCACATCCTTCCCAAAATCAAACAGGTAACAGCTTAGCCCAGATAACAGTCTCAAAAAGGGCTTTTCCTATGCCTTCTGGGGGTTAAACCCCCTACAACTTGCTCTAACATCTGAATGGGAGTCTTTTCCAAGGAATTAAAAAGGCACCTGGATCAGACCTAACAGGCATTTAACTTTGTTCTTAATGCTCAGCTGGCTGTGTTAGGAAACTCAGGTTGATATTTTGGTATAACTGGCTCTTTTTTGCCAAGGAGATACCCTATGGATTAGCACTAAGTAGGAAGAGAAAATTGCTATGAGTATTGTACCTTCAAGTTATTTTTTTTCCATTGGTGCTGTAGGGGAAAACTGCAACCATTTAAACATAGGACAGGCAAGGAGTTGAACGAGCCACAGCTTTATTTGAGTGTATGCTGTGGGTTACCTGCAAAATCCCAATAACGTGTGACTCAGCTGCAATAATATCACATATGCTGGTTAAGGTAAAAAACTAGCTGATACCCCTGTTGGTCCTTCCTAGTAGTGCTCTGAATCTAAGCTCCCTCTGACTGCTCCTTCTCACCCCATTCACATGTGTTTGGCAGTCTAGACGCTCTCCAAGGATGTGGGGCAACCGAGATTATAACCTGAAACCTTCACAAATGCAGGTTTATAAATGAAAAGGCTCTGTCAGGAGTGGGTTATACAAGAAAACAGAGCAAGTGTTTCTACTTATTCAGGCAGTCTATCATAAAACTAAGCTCAACAAGAACAGGATGATGAAAATAAAACTGGAAAGTGCAGTTTAACAACATAACTTCTTTAGCAATGATGACAACACCATACCATAACCTCAGCAAACAACTGCAGAAACAGATCAGGGAACCATTGTGTGACACGGGCCATCCTAGAAGCAGGGTCAAGACATGTTTATATCAGATTCAGGGTCTCTGGATAAGAAAAAGGAGCTGGAAGGAGATAACTGATTGATCTCCATGGTTTTGAGAGCCCTCTCTATATGCTGGACGGACACATATTTATTCAGAGAAGGCCTTAATGCCTTTCCCTCCTGATCCTTTAATGCCTTTCCTTAGAACCATTGCTACCAACAGCACCAAGATGTGAAGGGGCTTCCTGATGCACTGGAAATAAAACACCTCCAGAGACTGCAGAAGTTTGCTTTGGGCTTGGACTTAATTCCTAGCAGATGAGTTGGGATAGAGGGAAAGAATGAGGCACAGGATTGTGACAGTCACTGCTCCATAGAGCAGAGACAGCCACATATCCAGGGACCTGAGAGGAGCCAGAGTTTTCTAGAGGTTGAACAGGAAACTGGGAACTGAACCCAGGGTCTGAGACCTCCACTGGCAAAATTGTCAGTGACTTCAAACACCATTGACTTGTTACAGCTGTGACAATTTACAGGAGCTGAGGACCTGCCCCCAGGAGTCCTGCCCATGCCCTCTGCTCTTACTGCTGGAGATCAATGACTCTTACAGGTCAGATTTTTTGTTTTGTTTTGTCAGGCTTAGATTGCTTCTTTGTACACTGCTGAGATCAAATCAATTACTTTCCACTCCAACCATCTGACCAAAGTAATTCTAATGGAGCAGAAAGCAGAAACTCAGATAAAAGAAGGGACAACATATTTTTCACTGTTATCTTTGTGCTGAGCATGATAAAGAAGGAATGAAGGAATGAAGGCTGAAATAAAGATCATTCTTAATAATTCCCCCTCACATAAGAGTAATGATCTTAATTCCCACCCTCTGTCTTTGTTGTGGAGATTGGGGACATGAGTTTAGATGGAAGATGAACCCTGTAAGTCTTCAAACAAAGAACACTTATAACAGAAATCCTGTTTCCCTGATAATAAGATCCAGGAAAACTATTATTTTGGAACATGATTGCATTTTTCAGCTACCTTAATACCATTTTTACTGTTCAGCTGCATGAAAAATTACCTAACCTGTTGGAATGGATTTCTTGACCCACACATAGCTACATTAAAGGGTGTAATTTAATGCAATCTAACTAAATTAGCACCAATTAGACAGGCTAAATTAAAGGGCACGTCACTAATAAATTTTATGCTAAACATATTACTGATAATAAGCTCACTAAAAATTGCATAATGAAATAAAATATTCTTTTTAACACTGCTCAGTCTAAATATGAATATATAAAGAGTCATGAAATAATTAAATACAGTATGCTAATTCCCAGTTGCCTTTCAGGATAACATCACAGCAATATTAAAATGCATCAATTACAGTGGTGTTTAAAAACAATAGGTCAAATCCTAGAGGGAAGCAGAAAGCCAGGCCAAATTCCATGCAATACATAGGACCCTTATCCTCCAAACATTTACAGTTATATGCCCAGCTCCTTTGAACTCAGCAGGTCTGCTCCTGTGCATGACGTTGTTGTCTTGCTGCTGTGCCTGCTCAGGGAGCTGAACTGCAGCGAGGAGCAGGGTGTGATGGAGGGCTACAGAAAGTGCCAGGATTTTGCATCTCGATGCTTTTTATGAAGGATATTTTCCAAGTCCTAATTTCCAAATTACCATGTACCAAAGTTTTACAGTACACCCTTCCTAAGTCCTGTATGTGAAGGTGTCCCACAGTACAAAAACCGAGACGAACAAGGTTATTCAAAGCTTGCAGCCACCAGTCTTTGATCAGCGTGGGGAAGGTGGATTTCCCACAGGTCTGAGTGTGCATCTGCCTGTCCCCTCCTCTGTGACTGGGCTCTCTAACAAATTATGAGATCTGGGCTCATACCATGTCCCTTTTCCCCACCACAGCCTTGCTGGACTCTCTCTTTCCTAGCTGACTGCTGCTCTTCACAAAACTTTCCACTCTGAGAGTGCTGCCATCTATTCCAAGTTTGGTGGAAATTGGTAAAAAGGTGCTGGGTGGCAAAACCACAGAAACACACCCCCCCCCCCCCCCAAAATGCATAATGCCCACTCCTACCAGCCAGTGGTGGGATTTGGTGACTCAGCTGTGAGCATGGTTTGAGAAGTGTGTGTTCAGCAGACTGAACACACCGGTGTCCACATTTTCAGCTGTGCTCCAGTGAGCAGCTGGGAGAGGTGTAAATAGACTAACTGTGACTCCATTCACTTCCACCCCCAAAACTCTCAGCTGCCCCTCACTACCAAGGGCTACTTAGGTACCAAATAGAGCCAGACAACCTGGCTGCATCCCCACTCAATGCACCTGCTCCCTGCTGGGCAGACCCAGAGGGTTAAAACCCTTTTGCATCTTCTTTCTGATGAAAAGGCCAGACAAGCTCTGGCACTCTATGTACCATTAATTTATCAGATATTTCTTAATCAGTAATAAAGTAAATTAGGGATAGTAAAGTGGAAGTGACATCTTTATTAAGACAGACCAACATGTCCTGAATAGTAACGGGAATGGGCTTCTGGAACACATGCTCTGCATTCACACATTCACTAATTGGGGTCCTCAGCACAGACCTTGCTTACAAGTTGTCTTTTCTCAGACTGGTAGTCTCAAGTTAATAGGCCCACTCATGTGAGTAACATCTGTAAAAGCATGTTCTAGACTCCTAGTCCCTGTCTTCAGCTCCTCAAAAACCCCAAAATACTTTAGGCAGAAACAGAGGTGCTGTTTTAGTATACATGAACAAGTATGCAGAAAATCTGCATTAAAGTCCATCTGGACTTTAGGTTGTAGCCAATGCCTGATGCAAAACTGAGCCTTAAGCCAGAGAGGAGGAGCAGTAATGTACAAGTAAAACCACATAGGGAAGTTTTGCAAGTAAAAAATTAACATACATGGATATTCCCCGCTTTCTGGGGCTGCAGCCTGTTCTCAGGGAAAAGGAATATTTCATTCCAGAGCATGCTTCCCTCCCTCCATAAATACATCCTTCCTCTCTTATAAGAAAACAAATAGGATTTTCTGGATTCTGTACAGGCCTTAGCAAGGAAAAAAAAAAAGTGTAATGACATTGTGCAGTGTCCATTAAAATCCTGAAAAGTGCTGAAGGCACCTGCAAACGTGGCATTTCCTGCTCGGGTGCTTCCACTGTTCAAACAGACTTTTAAAACAGCTAAGAAACCATGCCAAATGATTGCTGCTAATCACAGACTCCTTTCAGATTGTATGAAAACAAACCAGGGTCAGAACGGTAAACTGCACACTTTACTTCATGATGAACTGAAAAATGAATGAACACACATTGGCGCATATTTTGAGGAAAAATGTTGTCTTTGGAATAAAAGGCATGTATTTGGGGCTTTTTAGGAGTGCTGTGATTTTTTTTTTTAAAAACGAATTCCTGGTTTTTAGAGGGTCTTTTTCCCAGCCAGTCTTCAGATCAGCATCCATGTGGATGTGAACTGACATCATTTTGCTTACTACTTCAGATCAGCTCTAGGGGTATCAGCCCTGCAGGATCTAGCTCACTGGAGACAGGAATACCATTCCAGGACACTTCTGTGCAGTATGCACTGTGCAGCAGAGAGCCCCAGATGGTGGCTGCCTCTCTGCAAAGTGTTCTTGCTAAATCAAAAGCAGCCCTCTAAACATACAGCTTCACTATCACTTCAAAAACAATACACAAGTGATTTATTCTCTTTAAAGAAATTATCAGTTTGGTTCATTAACCTATAGCCTCACAAAAGCAGGAGTCAATTACGTTGCCACATCAGATGTGTGTAAAGATAATTACCCTGAAAAGAAGATGTAAAGGTGTCCGTAAAGGCAGTGAAATGTGACCTATTAAATCAAGCTGTAACCTATTATGGGTCAAAAACCACATTTGTAGGGCCAACAGGCTCATGGCAATGGCCAATCTAGCATGAATTCTGCAGGTGTCCTTTTCAAATAAACATGAAATCTATCCTTTTCATTCCTGCCGTGTTACTGTCTCCTTACCATCCACACACACGTTACTCGACACATGTATGCAGAGGACACACACAAATGTCTCCCCAAAATTATGCAGAAGAGCAACCATACATGAGTGGTTAAATAGCAAATATAACACAAAATAAGAAAGAAAATCCAAGAAGACCATCATTACCCTGCTGTTTTAGTGGTTCTTTCATAATGTCATTAGTCTGTCATCTTACACAAAGTACGTGATGCTTAGTAGGGTAAATCTGCACTGGATGATCAAAATCTGACCCAGCTGTCTCTACAGATGAGTAAAAATCTTGTAAATGTTCTGAAGTTCTTTTTTAGTGAAATTTTCTAACATTACTTGAAGTGATTAAACAGAAAATTAGCATGCAACTTTCGTTGTCTGTGACTAAATTGTGAGTGGTGTTCCTCTTCATTGATTTAAACCACTTCACTTTCAGTAAGCACCTCTAATACTTGGATCTCATTGAACCAGTTTAGATTATATTTTGCCTCATTTGTACTCACTGCAACAAATGGGTTGAAAAAAATCTGCTTTATGTCACATGCTAAAACACCCAGGTATCACAGAGGTTTCTCAGAATGCCTCTCCTTTTTGGCTCCTTTGGGATCACTCTGGATAACCTTTTGTTGGGGTTTGAAAGTTNAAATTCTTGTGGAATTTTTTCCCTGGG
>VXAC01000156.1:682-18565 GCA_013399225.1 Rhipidura dahli
CGCCCCCGCCGCCGTCCCCGCCCGGCCGCCCACCTGTTGGACGTGCGGGCCCCGGGCCCCGGCGGTGGGACGGCTGCGGTAGCCGGGCCCTGCCCCCGGGACAAGCCCCCGCGGTCCCGCCGGTGCCTTGGCCGTGCCCTTTTGTTCCAGGCTGGAGTTGGGTAGCAATTAGGAAAGGTTCAACCGGGAGAGTCCAGTACTGCAGGATTTTTTCTGTGGCCGCTGAATCAGTCGGGGATGATTGTTGCTGACATACGGTAAACAGCTTTGGGGCGGCAGTAATCCGTCAGAAAGTTGTGCCGGTCCTCCACCTGATCCGTAGGTGTTGCCGGTGCAGGTGCACGTTGCGGGGTGTGTACTCTGACCTCCCCCGGCACTACGCGGCGGTGAGTAATGCCGAACGGCCCCGGGGGAGGAGAGGTGGAGTTAGGAACGCTCAACAGCTTATTTCTCCTTCGCGTAAAATTAAAGGTTTGCTTTGAAACTAGTTTGAATTTGAATTTCGAACTAATTTTTAGCTTGTGGCGCCTGAGTAGTTGCTCTGGCTTCAGTGCGACAAGTTCCTGTCATGTATTAGCTGGTGTTGCCAGAGCTCAGCTTCGTGGTGTTTGCCTTCGAGTGAAACTATGTGGTTTCGGTCTGATGTCACTTGCTGGTATGCACTTACTCAGAAGTGGTATTCTACAGGCTAAAGTAAAATGTACACCTTACTCTACCGTAAAGCTTCAGTACTTGAGATACTAAGTAACAAACTTAGTTCTAAGATACTCTTAGCTGGCGATTTTACCAACTCTAAAGTCTTACTTTCGAGGTGTGTTCAAGGCAACCTCAAGCTTCCCGAGTGGAGTTTTAAAAACTTTAAAGCCAGTGTTGACTGCGAGTTTCATGCCTCTTTCTAATACCACATTCAGAGGTGTTGTATTACATTTGAACCTATACATAAACACATTTCAACAATTAAAGTTTGTTGTTAAAAGAGTAACTTATTTTAGGTGGTATTTCACACTGGTGGTATCACCTAGCTATGGAGATAGATAAAACATACTTTTTAGCCCTTTTCAAATGCACTTATATTAACAGCAAATAGGAGTTGAAGATAAATGTTTTCTTGAATACTGTTGTGTTAGAATTCTGCTATGTGAGGTATTGGGAGAAATTGCATCAACTTAAATTTTGCAGGTTTTTTTGGTTTAAAATCGGGGTATAAAATTCTCATTTCTAGTTTAAAATGCTCTCTTAAAATACAGCTATTTTGTGAGGTTGTGGATAACTGTTGCCTTCCACACATGCATATACTGTCTTGAAAGTTTTTTCTATTTTTAAATGTGGAATTGTGTTTAAAGTTGCAGAAGTGTACAGAAAGTGTATCTGTTTCAGCTGTAGAGTGGTGTACGGACTGGTGTTAATTTAAAGTTGTATCTTGCCATAGCAGTTATTTGAAACTCTTCCTGCTCGTGGTCATATCACATTGGCCCTTGGAGCTTGCATACATGTATACAGTATCAGCCAAACTAATTATACTGAAAGGTATGTTAATTTAAGGATGTTGCAAAATATAGTCTCACTGGGGTTTAACTCTTCAGTGGTATGCTTTCAGATTTATGGAAGTCACGTGTTTGAAATAGCATATCTTTCTCAGGAAAAAAACGCATTTTCTAAGTCCTGTGACTGTCATTGTAAATTCTTAGTCTGTGGTAGCTTTTTATCTTGATCACAGAAATGTCTTTAGAGACTATACTCTGGTGCATGCAATTCATATGAGTTTCCTTGTCAAAACAGAGATGCTTTCAGTAGATGGAGAGTGTTAATTGTACTTCAGCCATTGGTTCCTGGGCTACTGTCCATGTAGTTTTAATAGTTATAGACAAGGAGATTAAAAAAAGTATTTTGGAAATTCTAGAATGTTGTGGGATTTCTGTGTTCACATTTCAGATCTTTTTCCCTTTGGATGTGGTGTCTGGTTTCTTGTTTTTGGGGTTGTAATGCTTTAAAAAAGTCTCTGTGAATGGTTTTCTCTTAATGGTTACTTAATATACTTTTGAGCTTTGTGTCCATATCCACAGTTAACTTGGCACGCTTGACCAGGCAAAACCTAAAAGAAAAAGAAAAAAATTACTTTTGATTACCTGAATAATTCTTATTTGTATGTGAGAGAATCTTGGCTGCTGTGATTGATAGTGTTATGCCCTGTTATCAACAGTCTTTAACAAACAGTTTCACTGCCCTTCAGTTTTGATTACTTAGCTTTTTCCCTGCTATGCTGTAAAAGAATGTGGTTTTATTAAGGTGTTACATGCTTGTTGTAGCTGTTGGTAATACACGATAGAAAATGGAGGAGAATTGAAGTCTTGCTTGCAGTTGATTTGGGTCGTGGCTGTTAATGGAAAATTTAAGGGGCCTAATCTCTTCTGATGTCTTTCTGAACAGTACTGGTGGATGCTATGGGAGTGACTGTGTCAGGGTCTTGGTAATGGGGTGTTAACTCCCTTTCTGCCTTCTAGTTGGAGAGTCAAATATAGTCCACATTGGTAAAAAACCAACCAATCAAATAAACAAACCACCCCAAAAAGCTTTTAAAGTGTAAATGTGAGGACAGGACTTTTTGAATCCCTGAGCCTTTTGAATGCTGAACCTAAGTTCTTGAGACTTCCTTCTATTTTTAAATACGTTCGTGAAGACTATATCAGTCTTTCACCTCAGTCCTGTAATAAATTGATTTTTAGTTACTCTTAACTGGCTTTCCAGCTCCAGGCATGTATCTGTTAACTATCCCTTGAATCAGGAGCTGAGAATTTGACTGTGTTAATGGTTCAAGACATGCTGATTGCAAGGTCTCCTTGGTTTTCTGTTTTAGAGGAAATGACCTGTGGTTTTCATAAGTGTGGGTTAGCATTGTACCCAAAATCTTACTTGGAAGCACCAATGGATTTGTTTCTTGTAGAGCATATATATGTGCAGAGGTTTTTATAGTGGTTTTTAATGCAGTCTGTGCGATAGTTAAGTTTGGAGCAGTAGTTTGTTTTTCCCATCTAAGTCTGTATGTGAGCACTGTAAAGTTAGATCAGTTCTTCTTTGGTTCTTTGTGAGATTCTTCAACTGTAACAACAAAGAAATAAATACATAGAACATGTATATGGGAAAGTAACTGACAGTTCAGTTGAACCTTAGAATCTACCTCCTATATGGAAAAAAGAGCCTTTAAATTACTACGTTTAATTGTTACAGTGTTTCTGTAAATTTTATTTGGACCTTAGGAAATACTAATTTTAATGTTGCAGTAGGTATTTTTCAAATTTCTATAAACAACTTGTATTTTGGGCTTGAATTTTCTTGAATTCATTGTTCCAGTTAGGACTACCAGCAGCTTCATCTACGAGATGATACTTCAGGTGCATTTTTCAGTATGACTTTGGCTGCTATGTGAGAAGAGCTGCAAGCTTCACACTCTGTAGGTCATCATGAAGTGTATTCTGGAGTTTGCTTCTGGTTCAATGTGCAGCATAAAGATTACTGAAATGTAAACAGAACTTGAAATCTGACTGTGCCTGGCAACTGGCTCCGCCTTTATAGAGTGGAAAATCGGTAAGACCTTATCAGTGACCAGCTAGCTAACCTTTGTGTCAAGGAAGACATCTAGAAATGGGTTATTGTACGTCATAGGTATTCTAACACACATGTGCTACTATGAAGTTTCTATGAGAATAGATACTGGGCTTCTCTCTGTGCAAGTAAAAGCTCAAAACATAGTATTTTGAATTTGTGCTTGAAGTCAAGAGTGGTTATTGAGGTTGAATACATGTCTGTGTTGACACTGCAGTGTATCACTGTTATCAAAACCTTCTGGCTACTCGTGAAAAGACTTGGTTTTAAGTATTCAGCATAAGGTACTGAGTTGGAAACAGAACTGTAACTAGTCAACTACTCAAGCTCCAAATCGTGCTAAATAGGTTTATTACTTGAAGTGCAATGCGAAAGTATTGTCTGTCTCAGGTTAAAGCACTTGTCCAAAAGCTTTTTATCAAAGTTGAAGTTCTCACCAAGGGCTGAAGTGTTCACCCATTTTTCTTGTCAATAAGTTTTCAATGTGAAATAGGATCCTCTCCTCTGTTTTCTTCTCCTGTCCTCTATACTCAGAGGAAAGGCTATGTCTTGTGTACACATTGCAGTGGTGAGGGAAAATCTGATTAGTCACAGTGTGGGGGGAGTAAAGCCATATACATGTCCATGTCAAAATTATTAGTCCCAGTATTTGGTTTGTAACACTGTCAAATTCTGAGTGTCAGTTTGAGTTAAGGGATAGTATTTGAAACAACTGCTTTTATTGGTTTTTTTTTACAGGTTAAGAAAGACATTGGTTATTTATATCCCCACAAATATTTCCTTGTTATCATGGTATAAATACAACAGAAATTAATATCAAACTATGCCCAGTGTTTTCTCAGGCAAATATATTGCTAATGACTTCTTCACTGAATGTACTGATTAAGCAAACAGCCGTAGGGAAGTCTTAAAATGAATTCCATGATTCTGTGCAGTGTATTTATGCTGAGTCCAAAAAGTCCTGAAATGAAAACATTGTCTTGTCTTATAATTATGCTATTTTAGGGACAGATTATTCAAATTTGCGCTGTACAGTCATAAATAGTAGGGGTGCTCTTGTTTCAAGGGGCTGTGATGTGCTTGAGTGAAGGATCTGAGAAAATGGAGGGACATGTTCAGCTGAATATTTAAGGTCCTGTGTGGATCCCTTGGAGGCCGCAGAGTAACAAGCGATGGCGAGGCCACAAGTGTGGTGAGTTGTCCACGGACAGTGGTGCCTGCTTGGTTATCCATGGGATTTTCCTGCTGTGGTGTGCTCTTAGCTCCTTAAGCCCCAAGCTCTGTGGGCTGTTTGGGTTATGTAGATGGGCTACTGCAGGGGTGGAGAACTGCCCCAGTGTGTGCAGGCCTGGGCACTTGGCTTACGTTTACTGTTCATGACTCTGTAGAATCTTCAGTAGCTCTTTAGAGGTCTTTCCTGCATTTGCACATCAGGATTTATATAGACACTTGGAAAAAAAACTGTATCGTTGATGTTAAATACTTTTTTAACATACAGCCAATATTTAAATTTTTATTTTCTCAAGATTATTTGGTAATTTCTAATAGGATTCTTCTTTCCTAAGCCATTATAAACAGATGTTCTTCCCTTTTGTGGTGGGGGAGGGCTGCCTAAATTCAGTAAGATGATAGCAGTACGGAGTGTTGTGTTGGAGAAGTTCACATTCTTAGGAGAAGTGGGCAAATGTGACCTTCTTGGCCTACATAACTCATCATAAGGTGTGTGATTAACTTCCCATAGCAGAGGAAGCAACAACAGAATTTGGTATGGCTCTGATGGCCTTTTTGTCTCCCCACCCCCACATATACAAAGTACTGATATGTTGAAAATAGAAATTGAGCAAAAGTAGGCAGTTTGTGCGATTTGTAGTTCCCAAGGCTTTTCCCAGCAAGTACTGCACTGTGGAGCAGCCTTGTGTCTTCCTCACAACTGCCTTTTATATTTGACTTCTTCTTAGGAACTTAATTATAAAATATTCTCCCACCCCTCCTAAAAAGGCAGTAATTAGTTTTCAACTTGTGATCCTTTGGGATTGTTTAGGCGGTTCCTTGCCTGGTTTGAATGGGGTCCAGTAGCAGTGTCTTCCCCTCTGCCCCACTGGGTCAGCAATCACTTTAACAGATGGCCCCCTTCTCTGTATCCAGCTTAAAATTTTTCTTGTAAATATTAAATGGACCCGTTCCAGCTATTTACACTCTGGGTTGGTGACTGTTTCTTAGGATGTCTCCAGATGGGACATAGTATGAACAAGGTGCATAGAGACTTGTTAATACACTTCAGAACATATGGTCTGTGAGGTGAGTTCGTTCAGCTGAAATAACATCCACTGCCCTTTCTTGCAAACCTTCTTGGGTCTCTTTCTTTAGACAGACATGATGCTCTTGCAGCAGCATTAATGACTTAGTTATATTCACCATAAATTCAATAACACAAAAATTACTGAGAAGTAACTTGTGGCTGAAGAGACAGTGCTCAATTTTTCGAGTTAATTAAAAGGAAGTAATAACCTTAAATTATAATTAGAAGCAGTAGCATAATGAAACCGGTCAGATTGTGAAATTTGAACAATGATGTCAGGTTTTCTATTAGTTAAATTACAGCAGTGATGACTTTGACAAAGGACTGACCTGGCACATGTTGCTATAAAAAGATGTATAAAAATGTATTTAAAAGTTAAAAAACAAAAAGATAAAAAAATCAAAACACCAAAGTGAAGAATATGTACACACATGAATGTGCTTTCAGCTTCACTGAAAATATAATAGGCATAAATTATGTAATTTAAAGAATCATTGGTTTTAATAGAAAGTAACAACTGGAATGGCTGTAACTGTAAAACTCTGGCAGTAACTTTGAGGTGCTACTTGACAATGTGGTATCAATTAATTAGTTAGTTGTAATTTGCATGGAATCAGGATAGTACCTGGGGCTAACTCTGCCGATTATTGTTTATCTGAACAAATTCCAAGACTTGTAATAAATACGTAATTCATGTTCATTTTGGATGACTGGCTTCCCCAGAATTAAATTTGGGAGAAAGCCAGATCATGTTAACCCTCTCATCACGGGATGTTTGTTTAAAAACTTTTTAATGTCACTTGACCCAACGTTGTTGCTACATGTTATTTGGAAAAAATGTTCCTTTGCCCATGCATGCCTTCACATGAATTAGTTTCTCAGCAGAGTGTTAGGTGATAGGAGTACAGGCTTTCCCTGTAAACCTGGACTTCCCGAAATCATTTTTCCAGTGGGTATTAAGATTTTGAAGCCAAGCTTGAAGGCATGGCTTTTTGACAAAAGAACTTGTGTTTCCTTCAAAATTGAAATTAAGTTGTGGGAAGTGATTGGCCATTGCATATAGGATAAACCTCTCTGTTAATAACCCAGCTATGTAAGAAAGGAAATTCCTGGAGGGTAATCTCACATGAGAGAACTAACTGCCTTTGAATTTTGATTGGGTCTTGCTCTCTATGGATAATGTAGACTGGATTAATATTCCTACAGCAGGGAGCATTTACTAGGGAGTACAAGGAAAGTATACAGGTTTATAGACACAATGCTGATGACTTGAATGAAGAACATGTTTCATCTAAATCAGATACAGTGCTGTAGAAACGCTCTGTGGGGTTATTTTTTCTAGTGCTCGTGTAATTTATTGTGATTTGTTTATTGTTGGTAGTTCAATGGTAAATCCTAGAACCCTAGAACTGCCCAGGAAAGTGCTGAGTTTCAAATGAGGGGGTCTGTCATTTAAATTGTTTGAATACGAATGCTAACATAAAAGGTTTTCTTGCTTGTTGTGTTTATTTGCAATCAGTAAATGTCTCTGTCTTGGGAAGGTGTGTAAGCAATAGCAAGAAGCCAGTGGTTGGGAGTTACTGAGATTGTTTCTCCTTTAGAATGACCAGTGGTAGTGGTTTGTTTTCCTTCCTGCATTATGAGGGCACCTTCTAAGTCAGTTGCATTATTGATAATAGTAGGATTGTCTTTTCGGCTGTAAACTTAGTTTGGTTTACAGTAATGTGAGATTCATATCTTGCACTTGAAGTTGTGCTAGCATTGTAGTTTAAACAGGCAGGGATGCCTTTTAAACATAAATGTGATGTTACTGCAGCATGCATTTCACTAGCCTGAACTTCTGCCTGCATTTATTATCTCCATTTAAAGTAAACCAACCATGCTTTAAAAGTACTTTAAACAAAAGCAAGCAGTTGGAGAAATATTGCATAGGCTTTTTTCTGTCTTCTCTATGGTTGAATTAAAATTGAGAATTTTTGCCTTGTTCTTTGTATTTGGTTTTACTCCCGCCTGTGTGAATGATGAATGCTTGAATTCACCTCTGGAGAAGTAGTAGATTTGTTTATGGTGTGGTGGCAGTGGAAGCAGACGGTGCTGGTGGTGTGCAGCAAAAAGGGTGAAAGGGAACTGGGGAGCTGCCAGTACAGATTCTGTGCCATGAGCCTTGGGTCGGCTTGGGGAGCTGCACTCTGTGCTTTGTGACACGACAGAAACACGGAAATCAAATACTGGGTTGAATAGTTTTGACTTTTTGTGATTAGGCAGTTAGCAACTAAATGTTACATTTTTAATCTTGTGAGGTGGATTGACTGATGAATCTAATTTTGCCTTTCTATTTCTAGAAAAATCTGTTATTGAAGTCAATGACTGGCCTTGCTTGGCTATGAGTAAATTGCTTGGGATGTTTAGAGCTGGCAACAATAATTTTTCTTCTCTCTGACAGAAAGTACTGGTTTTCAACTGGAACTAAACCCTTACTATGAAAATGGTGTTTTGCTTGTTCCACCTTTTAACTTCCAGAACAGAACCTTTTAATTTACTCAGTAGTGGTTGCAGTCTTGCTGTATTTAAAAATTAGTTTTATAGGAAGTAACTTCAAACATTTTGGAACACTTTTTAAGAAAAAAAACCCCCTCAAAGATATTTCTACTTCATAAACTACTATAGGCGGTGTTAAAAATTTTTGTTATAAGTTTGCCCTCTATCAGAAGAGCAGACTTTGATGTTTTAATGTTTCTTTTTTAGATTTGTACACTATTCTGAGTTTCCTGGATATGCTTACAGTGTAGAGGTTAGTTTGTAGCTGACCAAAACATAATACCTAAAATCTGTCTTTACTGTCCTAGCCCTTCAAGCAATGTAATTATGTTGCTTCCAAGCGATAAGCCAAGGCAATTTACAGATTACTGGAATGCTTGAAAACACTGACCTTTCAGGTCACTCAGAGCACTCCTATTATGCAGAGATTGCTGTGGCACTGTTGTAATGTGCTGGCCTGTCACATGCTGACTAACTTGCAGAAAGCTTTGATGCAGCTGTTTTAAAAATGCTTTTGCTGACTGATAGGCACTTAGCCTACTGCCTGTGAACAAAGCCAGCTCTCATTCCATGCTTTTAGCCCCCATTTTCTATAACAACACTTCTTCCCTGCTGACTACACACACAGTTCTGATCTAGGCCCAGTTGTTGACTTGGCTCCATTTAAATTGTGTTTGTGTTAATTCTCACATCGAAAATAGTCGTGTGTTTGAGAGAGATTCAGTTTGTGTGGTTTATTCAGAGCTGCTGCAAACAAGCAGCCTTAAAAAGTTCCTGTGGTGGCTTTAAAGAGTGGGTGGATTAGGGAGAAGAAAGTGTGTGTGACCGGGCAGAGCAGGGGAGGGAAGGGATTAAAAAACAATGGTCCTTTATTGATGACGAATACAGTGAAAAGCAGTTTACTGCAATGTAGCATATATTCTATAGTTTGAGCTCTAATGTCTTTTCTCAAATTGGTGTGAAGAATAATAAAAATTTGACAAATGTTTCCAAGTAGTGTCTGATGCTTAATGGGTATCGTACATGGGAACTATGCCAGTGCCTTCTTCAGTATTAGACACAGGGCTAGAACATGAATAAAGATTAAGATGACTTGATTTTTTGTTTACTATCTTTACTTTTATTTAGTTTTATTAATAGTTGTTAGGTCAGGTAGTGCCTAAATTGCAGAGATCATGGGAAGAGGAGAAATAAATACAAAAGAATAAAACTTTTCATGCCACCAGTAGCCTGGTGAAACTGTTAGAAGGAGAAATGTTATTTTTCTTCCCCGAAACACAGAGAATCCATATTCTCACTGTAAATAAGATGCTGGATGTTTGGGGGAAGTAGATGTCTAATCCAAGTAAGACTCCACATAAGAAGCACAATAGCCCATTACCTATGAAGGGCAAGTTTAGCAATTCACAATTTAGTCTTTGTTACCAGGGAATGTGTTTATGTTTAATGTATTTTATTGGTTGCCTGTACCTCAGATTCTAATTATTTGAGTTCAGTGCATTTGGATCAAAAACTAAGTATCTCTATTCTGTTCTGCCGAGAGGTGGAAAACAAAAGAGGTAACATCTGATTGATACTGTATCATGTATGGCATTTTATATAATTCTAAGACTGAGCTTCTGTTGCATGGCATGGCATCATTGTCCCCTTGTTTGGGGGAGTGCAACATCGGGTATTCACCTGTTCACTGCAATTCCAGTAACTGCAAAATATGCACAACCTGTGCCTAAAATCTCTTGAAGCAGTAGAGTACATTCAAGGATAAGTGCTGGTGTACATAAAATTGCCTCTGCTCTTTGACCACGTACTGTACAGTGACAATGCACTAAAACATAAATTTCAAGTTATAAAAGAATGGAATATATTTTTCCTGCTATGACAATGCAGTGAAGAGAATTGAATGAGGAACCTAACTGAACTATGAACTAGTTACATAGTGTTTTCTTTTTAGGGTATCAAGTCTGTACTACTTGTGATTGGTAGGACAAAAATATTTGGGTTTTGTATATATTTTCTTATGTACTTTGTAGTTGCACCTTAACTTTCATAGAAGAAAACATTTTCCATACCTCAGTTCAACGTGTGGTAATCTGGATCAACTTAAGTGGCACAGTGAGGCAAAAAGGATGCATAACTTACCCATGTTGATAGTATTACAGTATCTTTGAGAGGATTACATTTCAGAATAAATTATTTCTGAAGATGAACCAACAAAAATGAGTGGAATAGATGCAACTAAATCAACACATTGATTCAAGAGGTACAGATTTAAATATTGTCTCTGCCCTTAGTTTTCTCTTGCAAGTCATTAGAAGTTGCATGACTGTTTTGGTACGACTGTTATCAGTCAAGCTTTGAAAGCATTCTGGCAGTAAGTTGTATTTTTCTGTTCAATTCTCACTTTAATGATAAAATTGTACTACAGCTGTCTTGGCTGGAACTACTCTTTCATGTCTCATCTTTCTGATGAAGTTTTTCACTGTTTTTTATCCTCACTTATTTAGTCGTTAGGAATTTTCTTTCCAAAGAGTACTCTGGATTGAATGGTTTCTCTTCAAGCTGTGGTCTCCTGATAGGTTTTTCCATTGAACTGACTCATCAAACGGATTTGTCTGGTGTCCTAAAGCTAAACTCTTGTGGTTACATACTCATTTTGGGAGCCGCTCCTTTGAAAAAACTATGACTTGCTGAATTTGCAGGTTTGTAGATAACTCAGTTGCTTCCTTCCCCAGTCTCATTCTTGTTGACAGGTAACTTGATACTTTTCTGGGGCAACAGTTGAATGAACTGTAGCTGTAATCTAGGATAAACAGGTAATTCACCAAAATTATACAGGCTTTTCAGCTGTTAACCAAGTGCTTACCCAGTTTCTTCTCCAGCTGGTTGGATAAACAACTAGAATGTCATTCATACTTTTTCATTTCAAAAAATGTGCTGAGTAAATGAAAAAGACATCTGCCCATCAAGCACAGATGGGAAATACTTGCTAAGAGGTGGATTTGATGGGTAGCATCTCTCAGTAATTATGTATAGACTTTTATTTTTAGTCTTTGTGTTCAGAGTTCCTCTTCTGAAATAGTCTACGTGCTTCTCATCTTCACCATAGCTTGGCTTGCAATCAGGGATTAATCTTGATGAAATGATGATGACCGAGGGAGAGAGCAGCTTCCCGTCGGTCTGGCTCTGCTTGAGTTACTGCACAGCTGATTTATTTCAAAGTTGAATTGAAGCCATGACATCCACTATTACATTATGGACACATGTTGATGTAGTGATTAGTTTGGGATTCTTCACTTGATGTGTCTTATCTGTGTAAAATAAGAGCGATGTACTTGAACATAATTCATTTTTTTGTTTCGCTGTTTCTAAAAGGTACCAAATGTAAAGCTGTAGAAAGTAATTTGTGATGTCTGTATTAGGTACTTAGAGCTGAGGGTGAAGGTAGTTCTTCAGACCTGTACAAACAGGAACACCATCAGCAGTTTAACTGTAAAGGCAATTCTAAAAATGCCACAACAATCTCCTGTTAAACCTGCCAACAGAAAGTTTTTGGTGTTACAGTGCTACTGTGTCTAGATTTTCATTGTCAGACATACATGATGGCTGTCAAACTTCTGCCAGTATTTACTGGGGTTTATTTGTATCTTTCTTTAATACCGCAACGATTTTTATTTTTGTTAGTGAGTGCTTGTAGAGTGTGCAAACTTTCTTCTCCCTCTTCTCAATATTGAAAACAAGTCTATGAAAGTAAGACACTCGTGTAAATAAGAGCATTACTTTTGGTCACGTTGGATGATGCTTTTGTGGACTGGTATAAATTGCTTAGGCTAAATCAACTTGCACTGCAGTAGACTAAATTTTTGGTGGTAGGGAAAAGAACCCTAAAATGTACTTTAGAGGATGGAACAAATGTAAAGTGAACCCCCTAAAAAGTAAAAATGCTTTGTAATTTAACTTTACCATTCTATCAGCCTTGTTTAGGCTGAGTTCCAGGTGCAAACTTCAGATACTACAGTTGTCTGTGTCTTTTGATGCTTATCACTTGTTTACATGAGAAGCTCAGATTTCATCTTGTACAAAGTGTGTATCCAGTGCTAATAGCAGAATAGTGCAAAAAAAATCCAAACTTAAAATATGCTTATATAGTGTCCTAAAAATACAGAAAACCTAAAATAATGCATTTGAAAATTATTTCAAAGTAATACTGATATATTTGCCTTTAATTGTACAGATGCAATGATGTGTTCTATGTAGGTGCATGGGGCTGTAGGTTATCTGAAATAATGTTAATCTATTCTATACCTAATGCTTTACTAACAGCCTTCCCTCCTGTTTGGAGAGAGAAGCTATACCCTGCAGAAACTTTACACTTCTGTGAAGTGTCACTGCTGTTGGTCTCAATATTTAAGTCTGTTAAGTATGTGCATCAATAATCTGCACTATTGTTATGGTAAAGCATGTGTTGTCTTTGATCTTTTGAGGGTAAACATGGCTTGGGAGCACTGACTCCTAAGCTGGCAATGCATTGTCAAGGAAAAAATGTCACCAGTATGATAGATGTATGCAAACTGATAATTGGTACATGCTTGTGTAACCTTAATGTGTTCAATTGATCAGTATTGGGCAGCTAAAATCCTTAGTTTACTGGGTAGTTGCAAGATGTAAATTGAAGGTGGGATGGCAAAAGAGCTTTTAAATACTTTTTTCCCTGTATTGCCTTGTAACAACTTAGTTCCTTAAAAAAATGTCATTAAGCAATCCTAAAAATATGTTGCTGATTTATCCAAGGCCCATGGTGTCACAAAATTGGCCTTTTGTATCCTTTACTTTCAGATGCCAGTATACACCTGATTATTGGGGTGCTGGTGGTGAGGAGCATCCAAGGGCAAGAGTGTGGTACAAGTGAAGTTGTGCTCTTGAAGGAATTTGTTTAGCTGTGAAATTAAATTACATTGTTTTGATGTGCACCTTCCCCTTAAAGAGTCAAGGTGCTGACTCACATCAGGCAAGAGTGTGGAAGCCCTTCTGCCATTGATTTCCTTTTTTTGTGTGGAACAGACTGAAGTTAATGCACAGCAATGTGAACAAATATTTGCAGAGGGGAAAATACAGCTATGTGGGATTTGTGTTACCCTTCTTCCTTGCTCCTTTTTGAACTTCGCCACTCTTGAGGTGAATTTGTTTTCGTCAGTTAAAGTCTTAATTTGCTTTAGAATATGAAACTTAGAGATAAGGTAACAGATGCGGCAAGACTTGACATTTCTACACTAGTTATTTCCCCTGGTTTGTAACCATTTGGTTATTTTCTTAGAATTTATTGCACTGAGAATGCTGAAATGCAATAGAGCTGCTTTCTGTAGCACAAGGAGTGCTGGGGTAATGCAGGGGTGAGGTAAAGGCTGTGTGCGCTTGTATGTTTTCAGGTTGCGAACTGGAGTGTCAGGTTGTAGTACTGCAGTTCTTCCTTCTTGCAGTTTTTAATGTGAAGTATAATCAGAACAACTTCTAAAAACGAGCAATTTGCTCTTGTTTAAGTGCTTTGGGTTTGCCAACTCCATTTTTAAATATGGTTTCAGGTAGCTAGAAGATGCAGTTCTGTAGAAGCACAATGCGTATTTTAAAATAGCCTTGATCATTTCTGCCCACATAGTTTTCTTGCATACTTGGAAATGTGCCTTCCAGAGTGGTGATGAATGGACATGATGCAGTTTTGGTCAATATAATTCTGTATCATTGATATACTTGAAATTGTGGGAATAGAAGTTAGAGTGTCATGTGGTTAAAGCTGCTGGTGAGGCAGTTTGTTCCACTGAAATGAGTTTCTTATTAATTGCTGATGTAAATACAAAAGTAGCTTTGTGACCATTTTTAAGGTTAACCTTGGGCTTTTTGGGTGTGGCTTTAATTTCCCCTTTGATGGGACTATCTTTTTAGGTATACTTGGGCTTTTTATCACGTTAAAAACTGAATTGGGGAAGTAGAAGATCAAGTTGAAATGCAGAAGGCAGGCCTTGAAGCTATTTGATCTGAAAGATTTTAATTTTAAGTAATTAAAGTTTTCTAAATTTGCATACTGGGTTTTATGTAAAATTCAGTGTTAGTTTATCTACAATGGTGGAAATAATTGGAAGTCTACCAAATGGATTTTCATGAGAAGAATTGCTTTTGAAGTGTGCTGTTTTGCATGGTATGCATAAGGTAACTTGTTGCTAGGAAGTTCTGATCTGGTCAACAATTACTGCTCTTAAGCATGTTACTGAATTCCCTTGTTCCATTCCTCTACTTTGATGTGCAAACAGGAAAGAAAGAAATCCTAGCTATATGTCTGTCTGAAACGACGTGATGGTTATGTAAATCTGAATACCTACAGAGGTCAGTTTGAAGCCTGTGTAAAATCTCTTGTCCAGTAATTACTCTGTCGTTTTTTTTGCAGTGACTGTAGCCAATGTCTCTTCTGCCCTTGCTTCATGAGGGCAGGGAAGGAGACTGGGTGTTGGCTCCTGACTCAGTGAGTGAGAAAGGCTGGGGTAATTCTTCAGTCTGGGGTTTGTGGGAATTCAGCTATTTGAAGTAGGAGTAGGGATGCAGTCTATGAAAGAAAATCCAAGCCCAAAAAACCAAGAACATTTTTAAAAAGGGCTTGCTTTTCTTTGTATCCTGCTTTTCTGAAGAGGTCTGGTTGTGAACCAATGGTATAGTGAAAGGCAGTGGTGGGATTGCTGTCAGTAGTAAATCAAAGAGGAGAATTGTGATCAGGGCAGCTGATGGTGCTGGGCAGTATCTCAGGCCTGCTTTTAGTGCCTCTTGTCCAGTCTTGGCTCCCTGATGGATCTGGTTTCATTGCTGCTCTTCAAGAAGATTAGGAGTTATGATTGAAATAAAAAGATGGTTTGGGTAGCAGGGTCACCCCTGTTGCTGCTGCCCTTTTAAGGGAAGGGAAAAGTGTGGACGTGTCTTACTGGTTCTTCTTGCTTCCTGATTCTTTTGAAGCTGCTGTTATTTTCTCTTGTGCTTGTTAGTGGCCTTGGCTCCTGAAGAGAAGGGAATGAATCACTTAAAAAAAAAAAAGGAAAATATTAATAAATTGGAAGTTAGAAAAATAGGTATTTTTCTATAAAGCATGCTTGTAAGTCTTCCTTTGGCAGAAATGGGTATTCTTTTGCCTTCTGGAATAAAACATCCATATTTTGCAGATATCTAATGGTATAGCCAGGATTAAGAGTAAAAAAAAAAAAAATCGCACTCTGTAACTGGCTGTGAATAAGCAATTGTGCTACCCATGAAAGCAGCAGCAAGGGTTATCAAAGTGTCTGCAGGTATGTTGTTGTATGGGCAGTGTTTCTACACTCGTAGTCAATGAATAACTCACCTCAGAAGTTTCCTGCTTTTATTTTGCTAGCTTCCCTTCTTGGCTGCTCCTTTTCCATGCCAAGAAAGCCATGCCAGGCTGATTCCTTGTTTCAGTTCAGGGCAGCTTTGCAAATGAAGGAGATCCTCTGTGCCGAGAATGAAAGTAGCCTTAAGCCTTAGGCTTTTGCTGCTCCTTAACCCTTTGTATTGTCAAGTAGTGGCCTGAAGGTGCTGTTCTAACGAGATACTCGATGTGCTCCTTCTGACAGCAGACTTTGCTCCAAGTCCCCTGGCTGCTGTGCCTTGCCTCGGTTATGTTTAGGACACCTGTTCACTTGGTTCACACAACCGAGGTCCTTTTCCTTAGACCTCATTCGCCCCTTTGCACCGTTCTGTGGAAACTGAACCTTCACAATCACTTTGATTTTTCATAGTAGCGGTGGATAAGTTTAATTTATATTACACAGACACTAAACAAAAAGGGTATAAAGGACTGATGAAAATGAAGATGTTGACTGAGTTGTAGAAAGATGCTCCTTGGGGTGCAGGGGTTCATCTGCAGGTCTATGGGCTGCTGAATGCAATGGAACAACTTAGTATAAAAAAGCAAAGAACTTCTTTCCCCCAATCTCTTCTCCTGCACTATATTGTTCAGAATTTAATTACTGGTTTTACTTACTAATACATCTTAGTGGTTTTTTCTTTCTACACCTTCAACTTATTACCTGTTTTTGAGTTCTGTCAGAGCTATGTTACTCAGTTTTGAGATTGAATGCAAGGACAATTGCAGCATGCTGTCTTTTTTCCTGTAACACCTGCTAATCATGAATGCATTAGCTTTAGAAAGGGTTTTTTCAGCAGGAAAATCCTGGAATAGACTGATGTACATATAAACAAGGAGAGATGGATGCTTTACTCACAACTGTCTTTTAAAGTGTAGTAGACTCTACCTGATTAAACAGATACTTTTTCAAGGTAGGTGTTTCTGAAAAATAGGAAAATGCATTTCATGGTGAAGTAATATGGAAGTTAGATGTTAACAGGATGGGGATAGTCCTTTTTGCTGAGAAAAAAAGAAGTATTTTCTGCTTTTGACACTTACCTGATAAGAAAGTTGAGGAATGTTTACCTTGCTGATAGCTGAATAAGCCTTTTGAATGCTGTGGTGGTGTTTGTTACGTTGTCCTCCCATCTAAGTCTCATGTCTATCTCTGTCCGGGGAGGGGGGTATGGCAGTGCTGCTCTAGTTCTCATTCTCTTCTCTCCCAGTGACTTCTTGGATTTGTTTCTCTTCCTCTTTCAATTCACAAGCGCTGCATTTGAAAGTAAAACAGAACCCTGCTGTGTTCCCTGTAACTTTTCCCTGTTCTTTTTAATCCTGTTCTTTTTTGCTGTGTTCCCTGTGCTTTTTAAACCAAACTATTTGTTGCCATTGTCTCCTTACTCCAAAGTCACTGGAAACTTTCTAACCCAAGAAGTTAACTCTTTTTTAAGGAGCTCTAAGACTTTACATTATTCACTCTTTCTCTTTGAATTCCTATATTTCTGTATCCTTGATTTGAGACTTGCTTTCTTTGAATGTGTGAAGTAAATGTGAGCTTGGAGTTGTACTGTGTTCTGAAGATGCTCTAGCAGCCATGTGACTGCTAAAATTGAATCTTCTTAACTGGCAGTTACCCAAGTTGAGGGTGGGAAGATGCCATCTGGGTGTGTGGTTGTTCAGGGTAGGGAAGGACACTTTTCCTTAAATTTCTTACTAAGAGTGATTGGTTGAGATTCAGAGGAAGAAATTTTGTACCTACAAGCAGGGCAGGGATCAAAGTCTTACTGCCCAGTGACATATTTCTTCATATTGAGGTTCAAAGGGTAAAATGTCAGGGAAACACACTCCCACCCCCCTAATCCTGCTACTACAAAAGTAGTTGTCAGCTGCTTCTATGAAGCAAAATGTAGTGTGTGTGTGTGTGTGTTCAGAACACCTGCATTTCAAATCTTAATTTTAGAAGAATGTGGTAAATCAACTATAGAATGTATAGTTTTGCTGTGGCTATGCGGTCTGTAAAAAGCAAAAACAAAACAAGCAACACCTTCCCCTC